>SGPL01000023.1:106935-120948 GCA_004802705.1 Bondarzewia mesenterica
CNNNGTGNCGTTCNNGANTGGNNTCGNGANTNNGATNCGAATNNTNTGANGTATNTNCTAGNAATTTCCTGCAGCTTGAAGCNCTGTCAAAAACATGTTTGAANCACTTCTTTCAGAAAGAGNTCACNTTCACGCAGAGCCCTATCTAAGGTGACACGCACCATAGGCTTTATATATANGANTTCCTTACCGTCATCCATCCTGGGGACTTTTTCGACGAACAGNTGAATGCTGGGGACGACAATATCACGGAAGTCGATCTCGAAATAGACGAGGAATTTNCGCTTGGTTCTACGAGCGTGAAGGTCACAGACACCTGCAGACAATTCCGAATGAATGNGACAGTACTCAAGAGACTCAGAAAAATTGGGATAAGGAATGAATATTTGAATGACAACGTCTGGCTTGGGACACGATCGAAGTGCGTTGAAACCGCTATATCACCCTTCTCCATTCCTTTCTTCGTACTTATGTACAGGGTCAGGTGTACTGGTGACGGGCAATCATAGCTCGTGACGCATGTTCAATGGGGGTAACGCCACTTTACAGTTTTACTTGCTTAGCGCTTACTAGGTCTCAGATTTATGGTGGCAGAGGCTTGAGATTGCCCACACCGCTTGTTCAGTGCTNAGCACTTGCTTCATCANGTTGAATGGTTTGGCACGGGTGTGAGTTGGTCCAAACTGGTGTGAGGCTAGCCAACGTACCCCTTCCCGGACGTATCTCGCAGNCTCTGCCCTTCGATCTCATGCCGGAAGTATCACGCTGAATTTGGGCTCGCTTTCGTTTCGACACAAGGCATCGAGCACATTCTCGTGCAGCTCTTTGCGAATTCCGCACCTGAGNCTGCCTGTTTCCTACATGGGTAAGCCTCGCGACCTTCCTCATCGAGTGAAGTATAAGTACCCTGGGCCACCTACCTATCTCGTTAATNGCTACCGCGCTTCCCTCCCACCATCACTCCCCAGCGCCCTGTGGATAAGAGAGACAGTAAGCACACGCTGATCCTCATGGAAAATGTGGGCTGAATATGAGCTTTCATCCCACAGACCTAGGGAGATCCTCACCATTGTTTGAAGACCAGTAACACAAACCACAAACTCGCGTGGAACCGTGGCAATTGTCAGATTATTGGACTCCACTGCAATAGTATGGGTGGTAGATCCTCTCGTCGTCGGTCTCCCCCGGCCGGACCAAACCCGATATTACAAGAGCTGGAGAACAGGGCAAAACAGGCGGAAGAAGCAAGACTACGCGCGGAGCAGCAAAATCGTGAGGCTGAAGAAGCAAAGAGGAACGCGGAGGCGCAAGCCTGGGCGGCGCAGGAGGAAAGAAGGAGGGCGGAGGAAGCCAGCAGGCAGGCCGAGGAAGCCATGAGGAGGGCAGATGAGAACAAGAGACAGGCAGAGCATGAGAAGATGCAGGCGGAGGCAGCAGCGAGGCAGGCAGAGGAAGAAAAGAAGAAAGCAAGGGTCGAACAGGAGGCCGCTCAGGCTGCGGCGGCGGCTGCGGACCAACGGGCTAAAGATCAAGAAGCCGCGCGACTGGAAGCTGAGAGGAGGCTGAGAGAAGGCATCCAGCCGATCATCTGGCCCAGCTTGGAGGAGATCGTGTCCGTCAAAACGCGTCTCCAATACAAGGAGGGCTTTTTCCACTTCGCCATCTCAGGCGTCGCTGGCAGTGGCAAGTCGTCGCTGATCAACGCGTTTCGGGGTTTGCGCAACAACACGCCAGGCGCGTCCCCTACCGGGATCGTCGAGACGACCACCGTTATCTCACGATACGTCGACCCCGATCCTGCAAACCCCTTCGTGTGGTACGACGTTCCGGGCGCTGGCACCATGAAGATCCCCGACTGGGTATATTTCAATGACCAAGGACTTTACATCTTCGACTGCATCATCGTCCTTTTTGACAATCGCTTCACTGCGACTGACGTCGCCATCATCAAGAACTGCGTGCGGTTCAACATCCCCTCCTACATCGTCCGTTCAAAATCGAACCAGCATATCCTGAACGTGATGATGGACATGGGGTATGATGAAGAGGAAGACGAGGAGGTCCGTCGCACGATAGCCGCCGCCGCTCGCAGCAAGTTCATACGAGAGACCCGCCAAAGCGTCGAGCGCAATCTCCGCGATGCCAAGCTACCTCAGCAAAAGGTTTACATTGTCTCCAAAGACATCTTGTTGATGGTCGTCGGTGGTAAGACGCCGAAGGCACCCATCGACGAAATACAGCTGGTTCATGATCTGTTGTCTCAAGGGAGCGCCAGGCGGTCAGTGAATAATTAGCCTCACCTCTGTTCTTACTCGGATTCACAGCAAGGAGTCGATGATGTATGTTGGATACCCGGACCGATTGTCATGTGTATGAATGTTTGTTACAGAGACGCGACGACGTGGCCGTCATATTGTTGAATGACAAGTACATCTTGCAGAGATCTTCCCGAGTGGAGTCGACTGCCCCCCTAGCAAGATGATCAAAGCGGCTGTCTGACCCAACCTTGCCATTGCCTTCAGCCGGGGAAGTCTTTCGCGCTTTTATTTTGATCGAAGGCTTCTGCCACGCTTCTATCTGTCATTAGCATAAATCAGCTTGAGAAACTTTATATTGATCAGTGACCACTGATATGCAAGGTCACTGAAGTGAAAAGGTCGAACGTACGGAAGCTTAGTGAGTATCGAAATGAGGTCTTTCACATATCTACTTACAGCATCGCTAGGACCTTTGTTCCATACCCCAAGGCCCGTCCGGACTTAGTAGTGTGTGAATTTTCGGAATACGGTGTTATCTGGGAAAGAGCGGTCATATGGGAACAAGTATCACCATCATCCTGCAGCGCGAGTGAAATTCTGAAAGTTGTTTCCGCGCGTAGAAACGTTGAACACTGTATGTTCAAAGTTGAAAAGTGATTACTCGCGACCTATATGGCACCCGAGCAGATTTTGACTGACCTCGGGCGCAAGCGGTCCTACGAGTCTGTTAGGGGTCGTCTTGAGAATACCTAGCGGGGTGAGCGGAGTAGTGACATAGCTGTGCAAGATTTGAATTCTCTCATGGCATCCATGCTTGTGAATCGGAATACGTCGCTGGTGAATCGCAGGATGATCCCAAAAAAATAAGAGTCATGTTGTTTCAAGAGCAGGACCCCTCCCCACTATTATATCTAAATGTACGAAAAGACACACAACGCACAGATCTGACAGCATCAGATGTGTACAAGAAACACGAAAGAACTCAGCTCAGTCGGCCGCGTTGGTCTCATCCATATCCGCGTCACCATCTTGCTGCTCCTCTGCTTGCTCGACGCTTATATTGCCAGCCGGCCGCCAAAACGTTGCCACTCGTCGCTTTCCAGAGCCGGATACGTCCATCGTTACCGGCCGACGACAGCACAGTCCTGAAGGTAGTTGAACAAAAATATTAGCACCATGCATGCTACATGGCACCTTGCGGCGAGGTTGCAGAAAGTTAGAGATTTACCCAGTGATGTTCCACTCGACGCGGCCGACAGGCAACCTGACAGTACAGATCCGTCAGCATGAGCATAGGAAGATTCAGACGAGTGGAATGCGGCGGCGGCGGACGTACTTGTGATGATCCAGGTCAGCCACGATACTAGCAACCCATCTCGGCTCATCTGCACCATCCGCCTGTTCTTCATCTGCCACGGGCGGTTTGAGGCGCCATATCCGCACATGCCCATCGCGTCCGCCGGTCGCGACCAGATGGTAGGAGCGGCCGCAAGATGGCGCCCACGCGACCGAGGTGACGGCGTATGGTGATGGGCCGTCGTGATCTACTGTGTTAGATGAGCCCGCAGTGGTTGAGAGGTCTGATTTTGGGGAAGGGTCGAGGGTGAGGAGGGTTGTTGGACGGCGGGACGGTGTCATTTGAATGATCTGTAAAACAATCCGAAGACCAGGACATGTCAGCAATCGGGGAAAGAATGGGGAAGTGAGGAGATAAACGGTAGCGCACTTTGATGACACCATTGATGCCGCAGCCAGCCGCGATGACCTCACCCCAGTACCTCTCTTTGCACCAGGAAATACACCAACCGCCGTCCGCTTCTCGGTTTCCCATTCCAGGGCGGTTTGAAGGCTGGTTTTGGTGCTGTTGTAGTGCATTGGCTACGAGAGACGCAGGGGGGCCATCCAAGGTTGCGTGTGCTTGTGTGGGTGTGGCCAACACGAGCGTTTGCGTATGTGAGGCTGAGGCGGGGGAAGCAGCAGGCAAAGAGAGAACATCGACCTCCTCAAGCAATTGCCATGACGTCAAGGAGGGTGCTTCGAGGCATTCATAGATGCGAAGGTGATTGTCAGAGGATATTGCAGCCTGTTCACCATATCAGGGGGTGAGTTCGTTTTGGCCAAGCGATGGCGACAAGTAGAACGAACTATTTTGAGGCCGAAATCATGAGGAGCAAACTCTACACCTCTGATGCTCCCCTTGGAGTCAGTAATCACGGCACGTTCAACCCATCGCGAACCTGAGGATGAGGATGAGGTGTTGCCGTTGAGTTGTGGTTGGTCCACATCCGAGGTCGTCTCTTCCCAAATTTTGACTGTACGATCAAAGGATCCTGAAGCTATCACAGGGCCAAACTCAGGATGCGCCCAGCTGATTTTGGATACCGCCGCATGGTGAGCCTGTTGTGTAGCAAGTCAAGGCCAAGTTCCGCTCAGACGTGGGTGAAACAAAAGGGGTGCACCTTCCAATCACTTGTCGAGCTCCACGTCCCACTTCGTTCGTCCAATTGCCATATCTTGATTCTGAAACAATGATATCAAACGGTGAGTTAGGCCATATGGTGCTCATCGTGAGAGTCAAAGATCAATAAAATTGTATGGGATATCGGACCTTTGGTCAAGGCCGCACGTGGCGAGGCGAAGACCGTAGAAATCGTAGGCAGCATCGGTCACCAGGTCGTTGTGCGCATTCTGTATGAGTCCCGTCTGCATTGCACTGATGCGCCAGTGATTTTTCTTTTCTGTGAAGCCTGAAATATGGGAGGAGCCACGGTCAGGATGGGTGAGTTCCAAGTTGAACGCGACAAAGGTGAGACGCGTCTCGGATCAACATCACGCGTTCAACTCAAGTTTCTTCCACCACCTCGTTTTCCCCGGTTTCCCTCATTTTTGTACGGTCAGACTCATCTCCTTCATAGTATAAATTTCTTTCGCGGTGCGCGCAAAAAACACTCATGGTCCCGCCCTATTAATATGCCTATGTCTAGAAGTCATGTCTTGTGATAGGGTGACTCCCGGTGTTATCCCGAGCGTCTTCTGCACCATAATTACAACTTGCACGCACACAACTGCTCGATACGACAGGCTCTCACTGAATTTATCCTATAGCACACTGGCCGCTACAACATGGCTCGATCTGAGGTGAAGAAATTTTCAGAAACATTCCAATGGGGCTTTGCTAAGGTCGGCCGAGCTTCACCTTCTCACGTTGCTGAATTACACCCTGATTTCTCGTTTTCCATCTCTCTCTAGCAAGCTACTAGATTGAGGGCTCTCCTAGCGCGGAAGGCCGTCTCCCGTCTATTTGGGACACCTTCAGTCCCAATGCTGGTGACCATGCAACAAACTCTTACGAGCTTTGGAAGGATGATATCGCCTTGTTGAAATCGTACGGCGTCAAGGCCTATCGATTCTCTCTTTCTTGGCCCAGAATCATACCTAAAGGAAGTCGTCAATCCGAAGTCAACCAAGCAGGCATAAACCACTACAGACAAATCATTGAAAGACTGTTGAATGATGGGATACGACCATTTGTTGTGAATACTCTGATCTCCACCTTCAACTGAGAGTATAAGAATGGTTGACGGCTTGATTACAGACGCTGGACTTGCCTGCGGAACTGCACAAGACATACCAAGGCTGGCTTAACAAGGAAGAAATTGTGAAAGATTTTGTCTTCTACGCCGAGGTAAGATGATCGAACGCTATTCATGAGCAAACCTCATTATTTTCTCGAACCCGAACCAGACATGCTTCAAGGCTTTCGGTGATCTGGTTAAAGACTGGTTTGTCTTGCATCTTGCATCGCTCAATTCAGTGTATTATATTGCTCACTGGGATAACTATCAACGAGCCTTGGTGTGTATCTGTTCTGGGATACGGAAACGGCATACATGCCCCAGGCAGGACGAGCGACAGAACGCGCTCTTCAGTTGGTGACTCGTCCACTGAGCCATGGATGTGCGTACACTCATTACGATGCCTTTCGATCCCCTCGTTGATTGTTGTGATACCGCTGTATATTTAGTGTCGGGCATAATGAAATACTTGCTCATGCTTACGCTGTACAGACATACAATGACAAGTTCAAGCAGGCACAGGGTGGACAAATAGGCATCACACTCAATGCGTCTTGGCTCATGCCTTTTGACGATGCACCAGTTAGTGAGTGAATTGCTCAAAGCTTGAGATGGCACCTATTTGCAATGTGGCTTATACCTTTCAAAGATTTTGCAGCTGCAAAGCGTGCAATGGATGTTACTCTGGGTGAGTGGAATACAATAACAAAGTACGCTACAACATCTAAGATACTTATTTGCTGATCCTTGAGGTTGGTTTGCGGTGAGTGCCTTATGTCTTACCCATTCCCAGGCGTTCGTTGAATTGACTCGGCGTTTCCACATAAATAGGATCCAATTTACAAAGCGACATATCCGCCGGCCCTTAAAGACATGCTCGGGTCGAGGCTTCCTGAATTCACGCCAGAGGAGGTCAACGTCCTCCGCAACACCTCCTCTGACTTCTTCGGTTTGAATACATATACAAGCCACCTCGTCAGTGAGTGGATTCACGTTCCTTTTTTCCCCTGGCGGTTTTGTGTGATTGAGCGCGATTGTGTTTGCGTAGAGGAAGGAGGATCCGAGGAGTTCAATGGCAAAGTCACGTATACTTTTACGCGGCCTGATGGGACTGAGCTAGGAACGCAAGGTTTGTAGTTTGTTGATGACAAAAAACTGAAGTTCTAAGTTCACCTTTTCTTCTTGACGCGCAGCACAAGTCCCGTGGCTACAGACATGTGGGTCCGACCCATGTTTGTGACTTTCTTTTCTCACTACCGGACGCTGTTCATTTTGACCAGATGCCCCTGGTTTTCGAGAGGTGTGTAGCACTGGTTTTAAGCGAGATGTCGTAAATACTTACAGGCCATCTTGCAGCTTTTAAAATATACATGGCAGGTATGCATATCTGTCCTTACATACATGGTCAGGGAAAGGATAATCCGCGTCATTGCAGACATACCACAAACCCATTCAGTGAGCTGCCCAATATATATATGATGAGCGATCCAAGGAAGCTGACTGGCTGGCCAGCGTCACAGAGAATGGTTTTGCCCAGAAAGACGAGAACAAGAAATCTATCGAAGAAGCCATTAGGGACAACGACCGCGTAAAGTATTACACCGGCTACGTCAACGCTCTGCTGAACGCTTCCACCATGGATAATGTCGACGTGCGGTCATACTTCGCATGGAGTGAGTGTCCTTTGAAGTTCTTCTCTGCGTTGAATTCTTACAGAAATATGTATGGTCTAGGCCTGCTCGATAACTTCGAGTGGTAATCACCACACCCTGAGAGAATATATTCAATACTCATGATGCCTGTAGGGCCGACGCGTACGAGACGCGCTTTGGCGTGACTTATGTAGACTACAAAACTCAGAAGCGATATCCCAAAGACTCATCCGCCTTTCTGATCAAGGTGCGGAGGCATGCTATTCAATTTACCCCTGTGCGAAGCTCGCGCTGACCTTGCCACTCCAGTTTTTCAAAGAACACATTGAAAGTAGCAAGTAAAGCTGGTCGAAAGATAAGACCTGTATACTATATAGCGCGAAGGAAATCTCTCTCTTGGGTCACTTGTGTACGATAAAACTTTCAGTTGTATGTCTTGGTCAAATCAAGTTCTCTACAGTCGCCGTTGCCACGAAACCGTTTTCAATCACCAATATATTCGATCCATTAACCCTTGTGTAATGAAGGACCCAAAGTGGATACTAATAAATCCATCCAGGCTCCCTTTTGATGGGAAACGCAAATTTGCCCGGGTGATCGCTCAAGCCACCAAGGCGTTCTCTTTGGGTGACATCGCACCGGAGACGAGGAGCGTATCTGTCCAGGTTGTACCACTCTGGGTCGGAGTCTCGCCGAGCACGTAAGTGAGGTAGAAGTTGCCTGCAGCCCAGCCGACGTATCCGAGGAAGACTGCATAGAGAGAACATCGTCAGCGATATACCCTCAAGCTAGCCATCTGGGCGGTGAACGCGACGCACCATCGGAGTTGGCGGCCTGATATGCGATCTGCTGGCTCATGTAGGTGACGCAGTCCGCGACGTTTTCCGCCTCCGGTCTCGGTGTTGAACGCTTGGCGGTTGTTGCAACGGAGCCACTGCGCGAGGGGAGCCCATGCCTCATCGATGTTATTCGTCACACAGTCTGAGTGTGTTCCCCTGAGCATTGCCGATTATGAAAACTGGAGTGTTCGAAGATTATGACATAAGAAAGCGCATACGAGTTGTCAGAGTCAAGGTACTTGTGGACGTCGAAGATCAGATTGGTTGTGCTCCCGTCCGGATTAATTACCTTGTTCAGTGCATCAGCCGAGCCGTTGCTAACGAATGTAGCAGCGGAGGTCCAGTTGTTTCCGGGAAGGAGGATAAGCTGTGATGTTGCGCTGCACAGAAAATGAGCACTCAGTGCAGTTCAAAAAACCGTGCGAATGTATGCGGCATACCCAGCTTGACGAATGGCCGTGACAGCGGCTTGTACACTCGCGGCCCAGGCAATGATATCAGGAACGTCGTGGGGCTCATTCATGCTACACCAAGAAAAATCAGCACTGACGGTGAACAACAGAAGGAAGAAGATGGATGCATACACGCCGAAGATAACCTTGGGTTCCGTCGCATACTTAGTCGCAATCGACGACCACAACGCGGCGAACTGGTCATTGGTCGGACCGCCCTGACCAATAATCTGGCCGTTCCAGCGCGCATAATTGTGGATATCAATAATGCAGCTCGCGCCTGTCGCGAGACACGCCTGGACGAGCGCATCGTACTTCGCGAAATTGGTGTCATTGAGTGTGCCGCCGAGCACGTCGTTGGTCAGGAACTGCCAGCCGACGGGCAGACGGAAGACATTGTATCCGTCATCTTCCACGAAGTGTTGCATCTGGCCCGCACCGTCCGCCCCGTAGTACTGGGTAAGTGGAGGGTATGCAGCACTCGCGGTGCAGGTGCCGTCGGTGCTGCACCCGAAGTCGAAACCGGCGATGTTGACGCCGGCGAAGGTCAGCTTTCCAGCGGAGGAGGGCGGGGAGTTGGCCGCACATGCGCTCGTGCTGGTAGCCGTGGAGGAAGTCACAATAGAGGAAGTCACGGTAGAAGAGATAGCAACCGTCGAGGTGGCGCCAGAGGTCGTCGCGGCGCCCGAAGTCGTCGTCGTGGCGCCGGTGCTGGGAAGACATTGGGAGTAGTCTATGGGAAGCATGGGCGTCAATTTCATGACAAGACACGACAACAGACAGGTATTCACTGACAGTCATTCAGCAGCGTGCAGACAGCGCCAGAAACACAGGTTGTGGCTCCTGTCCAGCCCTGCAGATTGACTTGGTCACTATTCCATGATTCTTTACAGCATATTCAGCAAGACTTACACTACCACCACCTAGTCCAAGACAAAAGGGTTAGTACAAAGGGAATGCTAGTCAAGAAGCCACGATAACACGTACACTGGCCATATAGTGTCTGCTGCGCACGAGCGGACAGCGAAGACAAACTGACGATGCCAAGAGCAAGGATGATCTTCATAGTCATTTCGTGATTCAGGATTTGGATAAGTACCGCAAGATGATGAGGTCCCCCGATGCTCTCACTCACACATCATATATGATAGTCCTTGCCAATGGAAGAGAGCACGCATAGTCCAAGGCGAATCGCGGTAGCCACGATAATGGTCATTGCTACAGCGGCGACAAGCCCGAAATCCATCCGAGGGCGGATGATCGGGTCAATTTGAGATCAACAGATGCCGCGCAGGATGTGCACGAGATGCGAGGAAGGGGGCGGAGGAGACCAGTTGCAGTCACATGGGTGGTGTCCAACACGGGCTATTTTCGCGTCAATGTCGGGCGTGGTCGACGATCGTTGAGCGCGGGGCTATCGGTTGTAAATTCTCGCATGGCAAAGTATGGCATGGACCTGGAATATGAGAAAAGTGAGCGGATCTCAGAAGAAGAACGTCGTGTCATGAGCTCATCGTTCTTTGTGACACATAAGCGGGAATTCATCTCTAGAACGTCGGGATCTGGTCTTCGAGACGTCCATGCTGTTCGAGAGGCACCAACTCAGAAACAATAAATTGATCCTGAAATTCAGAGCTAATAAATAGATGGAAGTGATTATGAGACTTGGAGTCCACAAATTTTACCGACACATTTTGACGAATACTCTCATGAGGATGAACCTGGTATGGCGGACATGAACGCATGTCAAGAAAAAACGCAGGATTTGCCTTTTGTGTAACATGAAGTGAAGTATAAAATACTACTCACATAAAACGTGGATTCACAACGGATGGGTTTGAAAGCCTACATCTCCAACGTCGACTCCTTCAACAGCTTTTTCATTTCGGTATTCCGAAACACCTCGCCCTTTTCGTCCCAACTCCCCTTCGCAGCCTCAACCGCAAACCTCCCTAGAACGTCGATAGGTATTTCTAGCGAGGGAAAAACTGTAGACCACACCGGTCCCAAGACTTTGTTCACGAAACGCTGGAACGATGACCGCTGGTGTCGAGCATCTTGAGGGTACTCTGGTGAAGGAAAGAATCTGGCAGGACGTATGATCGTCGCTTTGATGTGTCCTGAAGAGCCATGGGCAAAGTCGAGAAGCGCGCGCTCTGCTCGGCCCTACGAAAGCATGAGTTTTGCGGTTTGTGAGACACCAACAGCTCGAAAACGGCTTTGAACACTGTAATGAAATGATACCTTGGACCTGGCAAACAAAATCCTACTCTTCCCACTAGAGTCCGCTCCCTCTCCACTCACAAACACGAACCTGAAAGGCTTCTCAGCGTCGCCCACTGCAGCCTTCTCGAGCGCTTCTAGGAATGCACTCAAATACCCCTCCGTGATCTCGATATACGTCTTTTTGGATTTCCCCCGTGAAGATGTGCCGAGCGCCCAGATACACGCGTCGTGCTCTGCGAGGACTGGAAGCAGACCATTTGAGTACGACAAGAAAGTCGAGAGTATCAGAGACGTAAGTTTGGGATGTGTAGGAGCGGCATTTGGCAACTCGGGAGACGTGGAATGGCTGCCTGGTAGGACTACCCAAGATGGGAGGGGACGGCGGGTGAGTGTCGTGATGCGTGATACAGAAGGGTCCTTCAGCAAAATTCTGAGAATCGCTAGGCCAGCTAGAATAGTTGATTGTAGTCGTTAACCGTAGGCGCAAGTTCCGTACGTAGCAAAACATACCAGCACCCGTGGCACCTGCCAGAAGGATTCTCATTCCGGATCAAAATTGCTCAGCAGAGTCGAATGATAACAGGAAAATATGGCTACTGGAGAGTGCTTGCGTACGTCGGCAGACATGACGTGTATGTTGGCGCCGGACGCGTATGCGCCACTGTTTTGTCATGTGGTCCGGGCGTTTTTTGAGGACGTTNTTTTTATTGATTGACGGAGCAGGTCCACACATAGGTGTCGAGAAAGGAAAGTATGGTGAAACATACACAGCGTCACAGGTAGCTGATTTTTCCATTTGGAATGAAAAAAACGACTCACCCATAGCAGAACGGGACAGACGCAACATGGCTTACCACAATGTCACAATGCTGCTGTTGTACTCACTTTGAAATCCAAAGCCTGCCATATCGAGTACTTGGGCGTCCAAACTATGCAAGTGGCCGGCATCATACCCCCTCCACGGGGTCCAACGTTCATCATTCGGTGGGGAACTGTGGGATGCATTCGATCTCACACTTGTCGGGGACGGGATGAACAGAGTTGATATAAACGTAACGTTCGTGCGGGAACAAAGGGGAAAATACGTCCTATCTATTAAAGAGGCGTGGACAGCCCGAGACATCATGAGACATAGAATGCACTCACGATAGATATTCAAAGCAAACGGTTCACTGCGATCCAGTGTGGAAAAAAAATTAAATCAACTCGCACCAGCTCAAGCAACCAACCCAGCCTCTTTCATCAACCTCTTCATATCAGGATTTTCGAACAACTGTCCCTTATCTTCCCATTTCCCCTTCGCCGCCTCAACCGCAAACTTTCCGAGATCTTCGATGCGCATGATCATCGAAGGTGCAAGCACAGAAAATGAAGGTGTCAGTATCTTATCCAACCAGCGCATCCCTAGATTGCGTTGGTTCTGTGCATCCAAAGGGTAAGCCGGTGAGGGATGGAAATACGCTGGACGTATGACAGTCGCCTTGATGCTCCCGCTGGAATCACGGGCAAAGCCGAAGAGCGCATTCTCTGCTCTGCCCTAATGGAAAATGAACCATGAGTCATTGAGGATTTTAATGAACGGAGCGAACTTGAAATAGTACCTTGGACCTAGCAAACAAAACCGAACTCTTCTCGCTAGAGTCTGCCCCCCTTCCACTCACAAAGACAACCCTGAACGGCTTCTCGACACTGCCTGCGCCACAATCCTTCAAAGCATCCATAAATACTTTCAAATAACCCTCTGTGATTTCGATATACTGCGATTCGGTCACGCCCTGTGAAGACGTGCCCAAGGCCCATATACATGCGTCGTGCTCCGCAATAGTGGGAAAAAGTTCTTTCGGGTATGACAGAAACGACGACAGCGTCAAGGACGTGAGTTTGGGATGTGTAGGAGATGCATCTGGTGCGGTTGCGGGAGGACTATCGGGCAATTTCACCCACGCGGGGAGAGGTCGACGTGTAATGGTCGTAACGTGCGATACAGATGGGTTTCCCAACAGTACTCTGAGGGTCGCAAGACCAGCTACAATGGTAAATGGATTTCAGAAACTGTCTCAGCAGTCGGAGCAGCCAAAAGTCTTTGAACAACACACCAGCGCCAGTAGCTCCTGTCAAAAGAACCTTCATACTGAGCTCAGAAGCACAGAATATAAAGAATCTTGACAGATCTCGTTGGTGATTCCTTTAAATCAGCGAATTGAAGAGTGGATACTTTCGAGGATTTGCGGCATGATTTATAGGTACATGGCGCTTATGTAGTAGATCATGATGGCAGCTTGCATGCACATTGCAGAGGCATGCAGACGCGACGACGACGCGTCATGTAGAGTGCCGCCGGTGGCAGTTACGTGTAAGTATGCCGATCAGCTCATACACAGAACGATTGTCTTCTGTGTGAGGTCTGCAAAGGAGACTAAGTAGCCGATCAGCTGAATCCTCCTGTGAACCAACTTGACAAAGCCCGTCCGAATTCTGCATCAAATCTACATACGAAGTTGCCCATAAGTATCGACGCTCCCTGAGTCGACGTACTTTTATTTACAAACGCTTTTATTCCATTATGCACAGCGATGATCGTCACACGAACTTCTGCGAATACTTTAGTATCCGAGTCAAAGACGCAGAAGGCCATCACAGATATCCTGAACGTCTGCAGATCCCAAATCCCACCCAAGAGGTTTAAAGGATAGATAGACAGCATAGTTATCCATTCTATAAATGCCCAATGAGCCATCTAATTCTCTTCCTAAACCCTCTCAAGCGTCTTCGCCAGTTTTTCCTTGACGACCCTATTCTCATCCTCACTCCCAATCGTGATCCTCAAACAGCCCGCACACCCCTTCTCGCCGCCACGATACCTGACCACGACACCCTCCTCCTCCGCAAGCGCCTTGTACACCTTCTGCGCGCGGACGTTGTCCGGCACGGCACCACCACGCGCGAGCACGGGCACCAAGATAAAGTTGGCGTCTGCGCCGATCGCAGGGCCAAGACCGAGTGGAGCGAGG
>SGPL01000230.1:0-44032 GCA_004802705.1 Bondarzewia mesenterica
GGACACGTTGGTCCGCGGTTCATCTACATCCTATTCTGGTGCGTATCTTTTTTTCTTCGTTTTCTTCCCTTTTTCCATCTGGTTTTTCTGTCCACACCATCTACCTGCGATGAGTCGCACAGCAAACTGCCCGACATGCTGTTGTTAACCAAGAAAATGCTCCCCCAACCCTCGTCTTTTTTCCAAAAAGAAACAGTATGAATTGCACAATGTTCTTGGAACAGGCACCTTTGGCAAAGTCGTCGTAAGGCTCTCTCGCTATTTTTCTTTTTCTTTTTCTTTTTTTCTACAATTCTTGTTAGTGAGCGACCTGGCACGTTCCCCCAAAACAAATCAAGTCGCTTTCGCGGTGCAGCCACCATCCTTCTCCTCCCAGACTCTCAATCGTCCTTATATGATCTCCTCTGTACCTTGTTCTCCTAAATCCGTTCCAACTTCCCTCTCAATCCGTACCATAAAGTCTGCTCCCCCGAACATCGCGCGTGACGTCGCACTCAAAATCATCCCAAAAAAGAAGGTCAAGGGCAATGAAGCCAATGTGTGGGGGGAGATGGAAGTTCTCAAAGGTCTCCGAATATTGTCAGTGTCTATTTTTCTCTCCCGTTATTACTCTGGAACAGAATTCTCTACATCGCATCTCGTTCGAGACGCACGCGCTCTGCCGCTCTACTCGAGTGATCCCACCGTAGGAAAAGCTATATCACAAGTAAATCATGCTCCACTAAAAATGCACAGATGGTTTATGGCTTTTCCGATTTCAGGAATCAAGATTCGTTGATGGCTATTGAAAGGACCATCGGAATCTTGTTCAAGGTCGTGCGCCGCGCAGTTATTCTCACGACCGTGACTAGATACGATAAATTTTAGTTCCCACAGGTCCCTAGTGCGTGGTCAATGCATCTCGCACTCTGGATGGAAAGTTGCTGGTCACGATAGTCGACGTTCTCCCGTGATGGCAAGACTTTCTGTCAGCGTGGAAGAGGGTGTGACTATGTAGTATAAGTAAAACGTTAAATTATTTGAAACCGTGACCTCGGCTGAGGTTGACTCGAAACGCGCACGCGGCGCGCGCCCAACTTCCTACTCTCAGCTCATCGATCATCCTCCACAAGCTCGTATAATACTCGTTTGCCAACTCAGGCTGTCATTGATCTAAGTGTAACGCACAACGTTACGTCCATGGATAATCGAGTTGAAGAAAGTAACCAGTGCGTCGCACGCATTCTTCAATCACTTTCATCATCGACTGATCCATCCTCTTTTGGCGAATGCCATCAGAAGTGTAAGGAATAGTCAACAAACGCAACTGTATTGTACTGAAATCCCATCTAGATCAGAGATGGCTCACACGAGTTCGAACTTGCTATCCCAGCAGAGATATTAGGCAGAATCATCGAACTGGCGCTTCCGAATCCATCTTCCAGTTTTCAATGGTTATCAAGCGAAGCACATCGGTTGAAACGAAGTGGAACTGGGCGTGTTCAGAGGCTGCTGACGCTCTCGCTTGTTTCACGGTTCTGGCGAGCGGTTATTATATCGCATGCGTCTTTGTGGGCATCTATTCCGCAGACAGGAAACCAGAACTTCATGAATCTCTGCCTAGAGCGATCCAAGAATGTGCCTCTGCACATGATTGATTTTGCTAGGTGCAATTGGGATCTGTTGTTGCATGAATCACATAGATTGGTCTCTTTGTCATGCTTCGCCATGACAATCGAAGGCCCTGTCCCTCCCCTGCACGCTCCGCAGCTGGAATGCCTTAGTATGGACTTATTCGACGGCTACTCACCCTCCGAATTATTAAAAAACTTCAAATTATCGAAAGTACTTGGGCCTGACTTACCCTGCTTACGGCGTTTGTGGCTGAACGGCTCTTGGTCGGTCTGTCAGTTCCCAGGTCTCACCCACCTCGTGCTGTCGGGTGGCAGGAGACAATTGTCTCTGGGAGGGCTTTTGGATTTCTTGCGGGAGAGCATTATGTTGGAGGTGTTCGTCTTGGACGACAAGCACCTGACTTTGGGTCATGCATCAAAACCACGCCCGATCGAATTGCCTCGGCTCCAATATTTCGTCATGAATGCGAAACTTCGCTGGAGAACTGTCCAGGATGTGGTCGCTCTGATAAACTTCCCTTCTACCACGACCGTTCTTTTCAACGTGTATTGGCACCGCACTATCCGGCAACCAATATTCTTTGTCGAATCATACCCAAAACCCTGCATGCTCACTGATGACACAACGATCTCCATCGTCGCTTGGGAGCAAACCGCGTCGAGCGTCTTCATCTATAATCGGACTTATCATTTCAAGATTTATATCAACGGGGTTTCCCTCTGTCCACTGCATTTCTTCATTCCAGTGGTGGACATGACACATATTCGAGAGCTATCCATCGAGATTGCATCCAAGGCGACGGAGTGGCAACCTTACTTTTTCCCCGAGACTTCGGCTCTCAGGAAGTTGACAATCAGTGCGAACACAGCCGAAGACTGTTCACACTGTTTTGCTGCAATTCTCAGGGGCGAGCTCCCAGATTTGAAGACGCTCTGTGTTTACCTCCGAGATGTCAGCGGTGATCTTACTACCCTGTTTCCACTTTGTCAGCTCGTGAAGCAGAGGAAACAAGAGGGCCGGCCGTTGACAAATGTGTTCATCCGAGACGAGAGGTTGAAGGATCTGGAGCCGTTCAAGATTGACAAGTATGTTGATGTCCTGGAAGTGGACAGCACTCCATCGCCTTTTAGAAAATCGCCCACCGGTTGTGTGTTGGCTGATGTCCCAGATGCTTTGACCCGTTGGAATTGGTGGGATGAGTTTGATTGAACTGGGCTGGATGGACGACTCGTCATGGTAGATGTGGAGTTACTCATGGCTACTCTGCCTCGGCGAGCACGACAACCGTACTAACTTCGCATCGTTACGCATGCACCATTTCTCACATGCATCCATATCTCAAACGGACGGACGAAGACGGATGACTGCCAAGGGCAGATCACCATTGTCGTCTGCCAGTTGTAATTATAATTGCTTGATGTTTATCCACAGATGTCCATTATGACCCTCTTGAAGGTTTCAAAGCAATCCAGATAGTCTGGGGTATCGACCTTTTTTTGTTATACTTCCCCTCTAGCCCATACACCACACCCTCCGTACCCGTGGTCGTATTCGACCCATGAAAGCATGTAGTCGTGAGCACGCCCGTCACCTGATCCCCTCCTGGTACCGTCTTGCACGCCTTATTGAGCGACTTGACAAGCGCGACTCGGGATGGTAGGTTCGTCTACAGCCTTTATCTCGTACTGCAAGCCAGGAAACTTGCCTCGTATCATGTCTTCGATCGCCTGTCGTAGGTCCGTGAGAATGCCTGCCTGCGTCTGCCCTGGGGCGTAGCGCGCTGAGCCCCGCAGGCGACAATAATCCAGGACCGGAAGGGGCCGCCATTCTGCAAGTTCGTTGCAGAGAGCGCCGTGCACGACACCAATGTGGTATCGGTTGACCTTCTCGTGCGTCAGGGATCTGGCGTTGGAGAGCGTAAGCGCAGTGAGATGAGGGATGAGTGAGGATGCAGCTCGGATGGCCTCGATGGCCTCTTTGCGCGCCGACATGTGTCTCGTGATCCCGGTGAGTTCGATCTCGAATGCGAGACTCTCAGCGTGCACAGTGATGGCTCGTATGTCGCTCCGCCCCCAGTTAATAAAATAATCGGCTGACATTTGCCCCTGCTCAATCGCCGCAACCGATCCGACGCCGTCCTGGAGCTCGCCGACGACGTAGGTGAGCACGACGTCGCCCTTGGGTGTCCCTCCGGCATCTCTGAGCTTCTTCATAGCAGAGAAGTACGCGGCGCAGCCCGGCTTCATGTTACTGACGCCGATGTCGTAGATGAAGTCTACATCGAACTTGCCCTCCCATGGGATGGCTTTCCAGCGCTCCGACACAAAGTTGTTGGTATCGACATGGCCAACAAAGAGCAGAGATTTGGACGTGAAGAGAGATGTCCCCTTCCGGCGCCCAACCGCATTCTGGTGGGCTCCGTTGTCGAATGGGTGATGCACCGCAGAGTCGAGGTCGATAGACGGCATCTGGTCCACCATAAACCGTGTTGTCTCCAATTCTCCAACGGTCTGGGCGTAAAATTTGATCTGAATCGTTTTTTTTTTGAGAGCAGCGCAAGGCACTCTTCGTGGATCATCTCTGCCACGTCCATGGCGTTGTTGATGAGATTTAGGGTCAAAGATTGCATGATGGATATACATGCAGGATTAAAAACTCACCCGATCAGTTGTATGACGCTCAAGTTGCAAAGCTCGCGAGTTGTACACATCCGTCAGACGAACTAGACGGAAGGACCGAGAATCCAAGTAAGCTTTCTTTTATCGGGTACTAACGTGATATGACCTACACGCAGAGTGTCCCAAAGCATGATGCCTTGCCAATCCTACAGAAAGCCCGACATAGAAGCAATAGACTATTCGCAAGCAAGTGCATAAGTATACAATGTCAGCGAGTATATGATCATGCGTCGGGGCCGCCTTGCTAGTAATGTGGCCGGCGGCCAAAATGCTAAATCTACATAGTTCAATGCCTCAGATCGCAGAACAGGCCCGTGCACATCAAGACGAAGCTGAAGCAGCGGATGGTTGAGACTCGCATTTGTCTCACGATTTTTATCAAGTGTAGGATGAAAACAGGAGGCTAAATTCAAGAGGCGGGATCCCGATTTTCAACCATATCGATCCAAAATACCTTCTATTTTGGGGTGATTTCAAGCACGGTGGACGGAGCGCTCAGCAGACGAAGGACAAAGCTAGTTCAATATGCAAAGGCACCGAATGAAAAGCAGATATCATGTACGGGCAACCAACTTTAACAAGAAGGCGAAGGTCGCATTATTGACTCTTTTCAGGTTCTCCACACATCGAGTCATACAGTGGCAGGGTTACAGACCTGATGCAAGGAAAGCGACGACAGATAAGAAACAAAATAGAAACAAGTATGATACACGTTCGTCAAGTCATGACTGATATCCACCCTTCTCGCAATACACATCGCTTCCATCAACAGCGTCTTTTGCTCGAACGGTCTTTGCCAGCCTGATATATCGGACCACTAGGCTTCGTCTGGAGGGCTGCGAGAAAAAAGATCCGGTAAAGAGAGAATTGATGTACTGAATGCTCGTCAAGGACTATTGAAAAGTAGTGTACTCACTAGTGGCCGACTGGGATCGGCTATATCAAGCAGCCCGAGCTTTTCGTCGACTATCGCCAGATACCACCAACTCGGCATCATCTTCAGTACGACGGGCCTTCGACTGTCCAGGGAGTCGCTGCAGCCACTGAGATGATAACAATAATCACAATAAGCTTAAGGAAGTGGACTGCTACATGTTTAGGGAGAGGAGATGGTCGATTATGTACCTCTTTTACCCGCATCTCTCTATCGACGGGCTCATCTTCGTCCCGTACTACGGGACGAAGATGTAGTACATCCTCTGCAAGCAAGTCAGAACGAGCCAAGAATGTAACATGGATAAGTGCTCACCATCATCCCCATTCGTGCTGAGGGGCTCACTGGCAGAATGATCATCGCCTCTCCCATCGTACTCGGCCTCCTCTTGCAAAAGTTCAGGGCCGTAGGCAAGAATAGCAGTGCAAACAGAGACAACGACCAATGCCACCTCAAGGATGAGCTTGCGGCGCAGGCATTCATAGGAGTGTTCATTGGTGGCCATGATGAGGTCTTTGGCAGTCGTTGCGATCTCAGTCACGGTGATGAGCGTTCAATCACTAGCATGATCATGTTACCATACTTAACTCGACAGTAACAGTGACGAAACCAGTCTATTGGCTTCAATTATTCGTGACTACCTTTCGCGTGCTCAGAACCGCCATCTTCGCTCCATCGACCATCTTTGCCAGTTTTTGTTCATCGTCCTGCCCATTCTACATCTCTCTGGGCCCCCACTGCAACGCCTCTTCCAACCTCGGAAACACGATTTCAGAATACCCCTTCCACAGCACAGGCGCGAACGTCTGCTCTTATTAGCTCGGATCAGACATTGTTCACAACATGTTTGTACCATTCGTGCCCATCCAGATCGCCCTGTTGCATCAAGAAAGATCGTTCAATTCGGTTATATCTTTCGTTCGCTCCCCGCGCAGCCCCCTCCCCTTCATCTCTAAACACGCGTTCAGCATCTAGGTCTAACATTTCTGCTATCTCTCGGACCTCTTCATGGCGTTCCATAAATCCCTTCAATCCGCGCCAACCGCCCTCTCTTCTGTCATGCTTAGACTTGACCTCATCTGTGTTGCGTCGTCGTTCGCGTCGAAAGGTTTCACCCTCTCTTCCGCCAACCTAAATGCTAGTACCCTCCACAATCTCACCATTGCTTGCTGTCTCCTGAGACTTGGATCTTCAAAACGCCCTACAAAGTCGAGCAAGAGATGGTGAGTGCGACATCACATGGATTGAAGCGGCTTCCAGCCTCTCGCGCATAGTTTGCCCAGTCCATGGGCGATCGCGCTTCCACTGACGGGGTCGACGGCGCCGCAGCATCACGAATCATAATGATTGCCCAGAACGATAACCTCGTCTCCCGATGCCAGCGACAGTCCCGATGACGTTGTAAATCGGTTGCAGTTTATATCCAACTGGACAATACGATCAGCCATCGAATCATGCAGGCTACAAGTCTGCGGGATCAGACCTTCGTTTTGCAGCGTTACTTCGCACTTGTTGAGACCTGCGAAGTGGCCTGGTCGATGCATCCCTTCCAGTCACTTCTCTCGCCGGTCCATGAGGATACGCCCGACACCCATTACCGATCGTGAACTCCCCGTCCTTCTGCGGGTCGTTGTAGGTTGAGCACGCTCACAGCTCCGAAGCGTTCCGCGGCGCGGATTTTGAAGACCGCGAAAGACTTTGGAGTACTTGCAGATGACAATTTTTTCCTGGACGTCGACGCCGCGCTGGGCGAGGAGCTCGAAGTCCTCGAGTGTGCCAAAGTTGACATAGACGAGCCGTGCACGAACATCGCCAACGGCACTGAACCCGTGGAACGCTGGAAGACCATGTTTCGGTGTGGATGTGGGGTCGTCTGAGATCGGTCACACATTAGCGTTATAGCGTTACCTGCCCAATGTCAGTCCTCTCTGCGCTGCCTCTGCCGTCAGATGCCACTGGTTGAAGCTGGTTGATAGAGACAATCTTCAATTGATCGAAGATTAGATCGTGTTTACCGGCGGTCTCCGGTGGGTGTAGCGGAAAGAGTCAGACTCGTTCGCTGAGTCGTTCTCCTTCTCAAATGCTCTCAGACCCGCCGTAGCGCTGCCAGCTTGCATTCGAAAGACGATAACTTGTCATAAGCATGCTCACCTTTTCGCTCTGCGTGGACCCCCCGCACCCGCCTCATGTTCCAATGTAGCGTCCCGTAACCGGAACGAACGTGCTCAGTTCCGTCACTGTCATGTCCACTACCCCTTCTGTTGACGAGAAAATGGAGATCCAATTCACGGTTCTCGATAATGTCCTGAAGGGCAGATGCCGTTCCATCTCGTTTCTGTTCCTGCTGAAAACAGTCGTCGATGCTTTTTCCAGCTGATGAGTGTTGCGATCTCCTCTCCGAGGCTGCCGTTCTACCTTCACGGAAGAGGAGGCGAACCGCGTGAGGACGAAAATCGACCCGCATATCCTCCCGCTCATGTGTCTACTCTATGGCCTCAACTATGTTGACACGGTTGCCATGGGCTGCGCCGTCTCCTTCAACTTCCGCACTGACCTCGATCTCCACGGGACCCAGTAAGTGCTCTTGGGTGTCCTCGATGTCTATTCCACAGTAATCGAGGAAACACTGACGTACTTGCATGGGGCCGAAATATCACTTTCGGATTACACAACACATGGCAAACTTGGAGGAGGAGAGGATTGCCAAAGCCCGAGCTCCCACCCGTCCGACCAATTCAGCTCTTGAGCTTGAGGTCGAAACATCGACACGATCTTGAGATCTTTTATTCCGCCTTCGCGCTCGGCATTTTTCATCCCTTCCAAGTAATAAAAACAAAGGATGGACATTCTAGAAATGCAGAAACACCAGCACGACCCACATGTCTAGGAAGAATTAAAAAGACACATGGGGTTAATAAAGGAGGTATCCACTAAGCATCTTGAGCCGGCCTCAACGAGTTCGTAGGCGTCTCCATCGACACTCCGCCGGTCTTCGACACATACCCAACGCCATAAATGTGGTACTGCTCTCCAACGAGTTCCTTTGTCGCAAGCATGAGCCGGTCAAGGCGGGTGACAATGCCAAATGCAGTGGATACACCGACACAGAAGCAACTGCCCAAGAAAGGCGGATCAGTTCATCTTATATATAAAAAGGGCTGACACGCTGAATCGCCTACTGATACTGCTCGTTCTCTAAGATATCAATAGTCATCGTGCGCGGAAGGCCGTAATCGTCGTCTGCTTCTTGACGAATGACATTCAGTCCATGCTGATACTGAAGGAACCGATCGAATAGGGGACACGGCGTTATTTGCGGCAACGGGGTTCCTGTTCGGATAGCTGTGGAGATCATACCTACATGCGAGATCAATACCAAACATGATTAAGGGGGGGAAAGGGTAATAAACCCACTAATAACGGCGAGGACGTCCCCCTGAAAGTCGGAGTCCAGAAAGCGCGTTCTTCTGAGAAACGCACGCGACCAAGCTGGCTCGAGATGTTCGGTTACAGACATAAGATGTGAAAGCAGATACGCTATTTGCCTAGAAAAACATTGTAGAAGATCGTTGGCACAAAGAAGAAAAGACGTACAACTGAATCTCCAATATCTTGTGATATCGATCAGCCGGCCACTTTTCCTCGCAGGGAAAACTGGGTGAGACGCAGAGATATAATCAGGAGTGAACCCGAAAGTCTTTTCAAGCCACCGACCTCGTAGATGATGTTTGTCCGTAAAACAATCGACCGCTTTAGTTTCATGCGGATTGCGACCAGACTTTGTACAATCTCCTGCGTGTCTTTCTTATGGCCAGCGTTCGCAAAGGATACAATCGAACAATACAGTGCACCGATCTCAGTCGCAGTCGTAGCAAGTGTGTTCCGCTGATAACGGCGGAGGGTTGTAGAAGGAGGTAGTAATGAAAAAAGGCTAGTAGGAACATGAGACGACGAAACTTCAAGACCAATTGAGAGTCACTCACAATGCAGCGGTAACACCTGCGGTTACAAGAACGAATCTCCTCTTCATGATGGCTGATCAATAGATAAGGACCAAGCAGCACGAAGAGATACGTACCCAAGCAAGATTAATTCCATAATACGAAAAAAGACCGGACAGATAATGTGTGTTTTGCCACGAATATCCCAATGTCTGCCGCTTATATTGGACAAGTCTACAGCGGACGATCTAAAATGAGACTTACCAAGGCGGTCGTGACAAAGAAAATAATGTTCGTCATGGCCGGACCAGGCCAGTACAACCTGATGTAGAAGAAAATTGGGAACGCAACAGCACAGGTGGCGGCCAGACCATACGCGTTACCCCTTCCAGTTCCAGTGGAAATATACCATACCACGGAGCCAGCAAGACCGCCCAAAAATGCGCCCAACGTGCGAGCAACCAGTCCGAATGTAGTATCACCGCGCCATCGCGCGATGGTTAATTGACCCATGAAGCTGGTGACACATGAGTTTCGAGAGAGCGAGGAAAACCCGAGAAAATAACATTTACATCGCCCAGTTAAAGCGTTGAGCTTGGATTATGACCTATCAGCAAGTATATTATTCCATGTAGACATGGCGAACGTACCATATGCAAAACTTGCGGATGATTTGAAAAAAAGATGGTAGGCTCAGTAAAACTGTTTTGACAGATATGATTAGACTAAATGAATCGGGCCGCAAAGGATGAGAAACCAAACTTGTCAGAACCCCTGCTTTGAGAGCGAAGAGTACATTGCCACTAGTGACTTCTTGAATAACCCAATAGAAAAAATTCATAAGCGCCTCAAACATATTGCGAGGTGGAAGTGCATCTGGATCTCGCTTCTCTGCCAGGCCAAGATCAAGATCAGCATTCCATGTACTTTCCATGCCTTGAATGATATCTAAGGGGAGAGAATTATTGTTGGGGTCAGCTGATCGAAGAAGGTCCACAGTGTGAACCATACCTGGATTCTCGTCATCTTCACGATCTAGTTCGGGGGTGTGCTCCCATATGCTCCAAGTGAAAAATTTGCGCAAGGGCATGGCGGGAAACCATAATCGAGAACGTACTCGTTTCTGTTCAAGACCAGTAACCTCTTGCAACTGAGACGCATTATGATTTACAGCTCATGTGAATGAAGGATACAAGATCGCATAGTGTTGTGCTCACCAAGTCAAGAAGGTTCATCGAGAAATGCATCAGATGATACTGATACACGTAGCAATGGAAAAGATAGCGGTGTGGTGGTACATCTTCCCCTGTAAGCGATCCTAGGTGTCTCGAATCAAATGCAGACCTGTATGGATCAACGACTAGATGCCTGAATAAGAGATTTGTGTAAGCATCTGAATACTCCGAAGGAACAGTTTCACCTTTTGTCCTTACGGAATCTCTGCAGAGTCTCCGCCAATTTGGAAGTCAAAGTTTGCATCGCTTCTAGTCGTTCTTTGTGTATGCGCTGCCTGGTCTTTCCAGCCCTCCAGAACGCATACCGATCTTTCCTTGATCGCTCGAACCATGAGCCAAGTCCCTTCAATGCGTCTGCACAACCTTCCAATAATTCATCACAGCTCTCCTTTAACAGCGCGGTCGCTCGGTCAGTGAAGTAGGCTGACATCGGGTGCGCGAAATGTGTGGACTCGAGATCAAGATACCGTTGGGATTCAAAAACGCCGACGACATGCTCGCGCTGATGATGGTGTGACAGCGAAATATGCAAATCTCGCAACAGTTGAGAGGTATGTGAGTGGTGGTGTTGGTGACGATGACGCTCCTGCGACTGTTTTCTGACACTGGATGCAGGCGTGTGTGTACGCGAGAGCGGAGGAGATTTTACAACACTAAAATGTGGATGCCGTCGACGAGGTTTGGGTGAGCTGCGACGAGGTAACGTATCAGCGTCCCCACGAGGCGACTCGCCAGAAATGGTCGGCGTCAAAGGGGTGGAAGGGTTGGTAGCATCATTCTGCTCAACAGCATTCTCCTCAACAGGAGATGGTGGCCGTGAAGGTTCAGGAGAAGTGAAGGCAGGCGTGACAGGTCGAGAGGGAGCGGGTGTCGTGGGAAAGCGCTCGCGCGTCGGGTCAATAAGCCCGAAATACATGTTCATCCCATTTGCTCGAACGGCCATACGAAGTAATTTCTTCCGAAGTTTCGCCAGGTCGCTTGGAGAGTAGCGTGCCCAGGAGAAATCGCGTTTTAATAGACGGGCAGATGCAGCTAAGGGCGGCAAAGCAGCTTCCGCTTTTCCGAGAGAAGCGGTGACTCTTGCAGGTGAGAAGTCGGGTGAGGACGTCGCAAGAGATAACAGAGAGCGATGTTGATCAAGACCTGCAATTAGAGGCTCTATCACAGCGCGGAATCTGGCTGTGTATTGTGCGGATATAGTGGATGGAAAAATGAGGAGAGAGGAAAGGATAGATATAGCAGAATGAAAGGCGAGAGGAACAGTGATGGCCCTCCCAATCTGCGATGCCGATTTAGATATTGCGATTCAAATACATTGAGAATATACCTTGTAGTATGGGTACGGGAAAAGAACGGCAGTCGTCATAGCTATGTCTGACATGGCTGTCAGTCGTCGCAAAATCATGGCCACTGAAGTACGTACCGAGACTGATACAGCCAAAAATAGTTCCAATAAGAAATGGTCCCGGCCCCAGCCTGGCCTTAATGTACAGAAAGAATACGACTCCAATAAAAAGGAAGACGGCGAGGATGATACATGGCTGCCGAAGGGTAAGATGCTGCATGAGTAAAAGAGCGAGAAAGCACTTACTACTGCTTCGATATACTCCCCAGAGAATATAGACTTTACGCTCGCATTTGGCACGATACTCGTGCGAGTCAAGCTAGAGAGTTTGATCCCAAAGCAACTCCATCTGCATAGGGTCAAGAAGCGCGAACTTGGGAAAATTGTGACACAAACTCACGCGTATGCCATGGACACGAATAACAACAGAATAAGTTCTCTTTCTATTGTGGCGACAAAAGGGTCACTGGGCGGTGAAAGAAATGCGGCTAGGAACATGCAAGTATATGAGACAACCGCAAAGCGATTCAAAATGCTCGCCACAGACCTATCAGGATCAAAAAGCCAGCCTTATTTACCATCAATGACCGATAGAACAAAGCTAGAGGAAAAGCACACACCTGCCCCACAGTCCGCAAGACGGGTTGTATGATCATTAAAAGCAGAGCAATCCACCCAGCCACAGCACACCGGAGGCATGGCTTGAGATTTGACCACGACCAGTTGGCTGGAATCCACTGCAGAAATGACGGGAGTTCTAGCTTGAAAAGCTCGTTCGCACCCTGCTGTAGAGGCTTCTGAGCGAGACCATCGACTTGTGCCTCCAAGTTGCGCTCGCCAGCTGGGTGGGCAAATTCCGAAGCTTGAGGAGGAGGAGTGGTCTTTTTTTTCTGCAGGAGGACCTTCATCACCAACCCGGGGGTCGTAATGAACATGGCTGCGGGGGGTCTCCATGGTCGAAAAAGAAGAGAAGGAAGAAGAAATAAGAGACTACATATATTTGATAACTGGACATGGCGGCGATTGACTCATGACGTACTTAAGGTTATCTGCTTATTCTTAGATTTATCCTTAAATAAGTTTACGAAAGTGATTATTTTTAACTTAGCTTTGACTTAGCTTCAACAAGGCCCTCATGGACGACTCTCCCCCTCCTCCCCCGCCCGCTGAGTCTACTCCTCCTCCTCCCCCTCCGACTGCTTCGTCCGGCTCCCCAACAGACTTCCTCAAGGGTGTCGTTGGGAAGCGCGTTGTCGTTCGCCTTACTTCTGGTGTCGATTATCGCGGTGCGCGCGTTTCACCTCACTCAGGTTCACTCATGCTCATCGTCGTCTAGGAGTTTTATCATGTCTTGACGGATATATGAATATTGCTCTTGAGCAAACAGAAGAATATGTCAATGGCAACGTCACCAACCGCTACGGTGACGCTTTTATCCGGGGTAACAATGGTCAGTTGCAATACCTAGTCTTGCCTCGTTCGCCCTCGCTAATACCCACGCTAGTGCTCTACATCTCTGCCGATGAACCGCTTTAAACTGTATCTATCCACACTTTCTCGTCCAATCGCATTCATTCTTGTTTCTGATACTTCACCTATTCTGCCGGTATGTCTTCGTGTCGACCACAGGCATATTCCATGTATTGATACGAACGTGCATCTGGCTTTCAAACATCAGCCATGATGTTGTGCTGGAATATAATTGAAGTTCACGTCGCTGCAGAACATTCAACTTCCAGTTTTTTTTTTGAGCGTGTCACAGATGTCCAGTCGTTCACGACACTCTCCATGCATTCGTGGCACTTTAATCACGTTTTAAGAACGCTCGCGTCCAGTCAAAACCATCTCTCTCCTTTAGAGATGAAGTTATACCGACAACGTCTTTTAGCAGCAGAGCAGCGCTTCTTTGTGAGACAATCCATCCATGTTTGGCTGACATATTTTCCGTTTCTCTTTTTCTCTTTTTGGTAATGGAGATGATCTTTGGTGTGGGGTTTATCTATTCATCGAATTGCCTCGATCAAACGGAGGTTCTGGATTGCCAAGAGTTGCTCGACTTTCATCGCAACTCTCCTCATTCTTATGGATGTTCATTGGGCAACGATCCTTGTCTGACTGACCGTGAGTGCTTCCCAAATTTGTCTTGCCTGAACTTGTGTAATATTTCGTAGGTAACCGAACAATTGGCTGCAGGTTTCAGGAAGGCTCAGAACCTCCAAGGCGTCCGTGGTACTTGGATCTCTCTTCTCCGGTTATTCGCGCTGCTTCACTGTTACCTTAGCTAATAACCAATAATCTCCCGAGTCAACACCATCAATCGGTACAACCTCGGGCATTGCTGTAATGCACAGAGGTCCTTTCTCCTCTGATTCCAGGGTTGTCGAACAGCTGCTGGTTGGCTTTGATGAGCTATTTTTTAGCGTCTGCAGGTCAGCAAGACAATGATATTTTATCAAGACGCATATGGTCTGTGACTTTTCGGTACGCCGATATTTCCCCTCACCCAGGTTCACCCAGCTCCCAATCCTTTTTTTTCTGGGAGAACAGAGAATGTAAGTCGCTGCGCGTCTCAAGTCGCCGTCTCGAGCCATGTCAGTGATAGTGGGAGAACTTGGGATTATCCACTGCTGCCCTCTACGTTCTTCCGGCGATGATTGGTGATTGTCCTCTGACAGACTGTATCGTCCAGTCGGCTTTGGACTTAGAATTCGGGTCACGATGATTGACCTGCTTTCGTCGACTACAAGACCAAGTCTTCAAGCTTCAAGCGTCCGCCTGCTCAGATGAGTGGCAATGTTCAATCTTCGGCCGTCCACTAGCCCTGGCGAGCCTGAGGCAGCAGTAAACCTTGCCCGGATGCTGTTTGTCTCTATCGCACCTCGTCTTCCTGATGACCGTCTTTCGCCTCATCTCTTATCACAGCATCACCTGTCTTTGCCCACTTGACCGTTCCCTTTACCCTTGTTCCTTGGTCGTGCCCCTTTTCCTACCTATATTATGCGATTCCCCGACTTTCAATTGCGAGAATAAGTCTGCCGAACATTCCACCGAGCCAACTGCCCCGGTCGTGGGTCCTGGTGACTAGTCGCCCACCTCATTTTCTGTCGATCCCGGCACGATGCGTGTCTTCTCTATTCTCCATCCGAAACACCTTCTCACCCTGAAATTTCCCAGCCTAGACTTGAGTCAACTCAGATATTGCGTCGGAGAGTATCTCGCAAACTTTCATTTCCATGGGAGCTTGCACGGTCATTGGCCGTTTGTCTCGCACCTCATGGTCAAGATTAGCCCGCATTATTTTCGTGACAATCATCAACGGGCACACGTTTCGACTCCACCATGCATACCTACTTTGTGCGAACATGGCCAGCATGCGTTCTTGACATCCTAACCTCCCTTCTCACTGCTACTCTCATTCGCTTGTGTTTAACCATGGACGAGGCAGGGCTCAGTCGAAACTAAACGGCCAGCAGCTTGCGCCCACAGATTGCAGATTTCATAGCTGACTGAGTACTTCCCGACAAATAAGATAGTTAGTTAGACGGTGATAATTGATCCCGCCATCACCCTGAGCTTTCTGTCCTTCTAGCACCAGAATTTTCTGCGGTCGCAATGATTTTCAAGGCCTGGCCTATAGTTGAATACCGCTCGTTGACGTTCGAGACGTTGAATATATATATATATACATGATCAATGAACATTCCGCAAGGGAGAACAAATATCTACTATTATATGTTACAGAAGATGTCGAGCATCACAGTACTCTTACAACTTCGGTTTAATAAAACTCTTGATAGACGCGGGATCAAGAACACTCTGTGGGTAAGGCAACGTCAAGGGTCTCACATGCTCAGATCCACCGTCCACAACCAGAATCTGGGCCGTGATGAAGCTAGCTGCATCACTGAACAAAAACACCGCCGCATTTGCACAATCCTTCACACTGCCCATTCGGCCGAGAGGGATGGATGCCTCGTACTCACGGGTCGAAGTCCCCTTGGCAGAAAGGCGGTTCATTCCCTCTGTACCACCGATAGGACCAGGAGCGATGACATTAGAGCGCACGCCGTGGGGACCTTCCTCTATGGCAAGAACAGCAGACGTCGCGTCTATTGCTGCTTTTGCTGCGGAGACGTGGACCTGGTATGGCGTGGCTGCGGT
Source organism: Bondarzewia mesenterica (assembly GCA_004802705.1). NCBI lineage: Eukaryota > Fungi > Basidiomycota > Agaricomycetes > Russulales > Bondarzewiaceae > Bondarzewia > Bondarzewia mesenterica. The sequence continues at coordinate 15,909 of SGPL01000230.1, forward strand.
TGAACGTAAGAGAAGAGCAGTCGAATACCCATACGTGTATGAATACTGACCGCGATAGTGAAGAGTGGCGCTGACATGGATGTAGGAACCTCTGGACGCTCTCACGTAGGGTAACGTGGCCTTGATTGTGTGATAAGTTCCAAGCTGCCAATGCGTATTACGAGATTAATACACGCGTCTGACGAGGTTAAATTAAAAGTCCTCACAGTGTCGATCTCAATAACAGTTCGAAAAGCGTTCTCGGAGAGGCCTGAGATGGGCGCAAGGAAATTTCCGGCGGCACCTTGAACCAGTTTTCAGGTCAGACCTGATGTATGTTTGAAACGCGCTGAGAAATCGAAGTCATGACTTACCGCATATGACGAAGTCGATCTTTCCAAACGCTTCAATGGTCTTTTTGACAGCATCCTGGAGCTGTTTTGGCTGCCTTACATCTGCCTGAGCTGGAATGCACATTCTGCCGGTGGCATCGGATAATTCCTTTGCTGCCAGGGTGAGGCGCTCAACGCTACACAATCCGGCACCGGTCAGCAAGTCAGAGGGAAAGAATGAAGTGGAGTCATTACTTTCTGCCGACTATGGTCGCATTCGCACCGTGACGCATCTAAAAGTTCCACGAAGATGAAGAAGGAAGTTGAGGAAGGAAGTAAAATGAAACCGAACCACTGCATCCGTCATGGCTCGACAAATGCCTGAGCCTCCACCCGTACAGAACAGGACTTTCCCATCGAAGATGTTCTCCTTGAAAACTTGCGAAGAGTTGAATACAACGGCGCTGTGTGATTGGGATGCCATTGTATCCGGTTGGGAAGACAATCGCTGCTAGAGTTTATAACCACATCGTACAACTCGGACATCGGTGAGGTCGTCTGCCGCCAGCCGAACAAACTCGCAAAATAACTACGCGCGGCGTCAACACGTGAGACGTGTACGTACTCGGTGACCGGCGAGTGCACAGCACGGTCACTATCTCACACACCCATTGTAAATTCGAGCACTGAACTTCAAGCTGTCTATCACATCCAAGGGACTTATGTTTTATTCTTGTACGGTAAGACTTCTTTTATCCTGACTCAGGCATTTCTTATCATCGTGATTCTTTGTTTAGCACCTCATCCGGCGAGTAACAGCCGCACTAAGGTTGTCAACTGCCTGAACAGAGCATCATAGAATACATATCCGGCTTATTGCAATGATATCTGAGACGGTCGTTTCCTGATACCAACTTATCTTGTATGTTCGCTTACATGAAGTCTGCGCTCGACATCAGTGCAAAAGCATATGGATCCGGTAACCGGTTCGTCATCATCCACGGTGTTACTTCTTCCTCCGCAGAAATAGCAAGGACCGCCCACCCAAAACACATGAAAAATGGTAGTTTGACATGGTTTCTTGGTACCGCTCATGGTCGAGTGGTCGTAAAACGATGGATCTACGTTTCAGCTTCGAGCCTCGTGTAAGTGCACATACCCTGTTTCGTACCCCCACGGCACATCTCCGCAACATCGTCCTTCGAATCCCACTCTCCCCCAAGATCCGTCTGTGGCTGGTGACCTCCACATCGCTTTCTACAGCATCGTCGCTCCCACTGCTGGAAAAGGTGCGAGATACTTCTATCAAAAGCCCACCTTCGGTTTTGGCCTGGCTCACGACGTGGGGCCCGCCCGTCGCCGACTGCGTCTGTGTCAGCAGCAGCCCTACTGGCTTCCGGAAGCTCTGTCCCCAAAACTTTGATCCTCCCTTCCCAGCGCGTGGAGTGGCGGCGCGAGCATTCCCATGATACACGCCTCTTGCGTCGTCCAGCTTCCTCTAAGGCCTCGCAGCGTGTTCTGGCCGCTCCACTGGCGATCGACTGTACCTCTGGCTCACTGGGGAAAAAAGAAGGCCTGCACGCTCGATGCGACACTCACACGTAACTCGCCAGGGTGGTTTGGAGATCCCATGACCACGCACGGTTCTCTTACCTCAGAAGCACCACCCACATACGCCCACTTTGAACCTTGTCCTTTGAGTTTTCCTCTTTTTGCAGACCGCATGACGCCCTGACCGAACGCGTTTCACAGACAGATCGTGGCACATCTGCCTCGCTCGTTTCACACTTGAGTACCGGAAGTCGGCAATCTAGCTTGGATTGCGCGCGTCCTCTCCAGCCGTCTGGGCCATATGTCACGGTGATGCGTGCAGGCAATGAGGTCGACAACAGACTGGTCTATCCGCAAAGACGCAGGCTCCGGATCCCAAACAGTTGGTGGGTGGCACCATCTTCGCTTGCCTTCCCTGGTCACATATTCTAGATCTGGGAGAGTGAGGCGTGTGCGCGTGGCATGAAACGGTTTCGGGGCGTTCGACGTTCGAAACTCGCTTGCGAAGAACTTTGCAGCGTGCGTGGATGGAACCCGAAGGCACGCTTCCTTTCCCTTCGCCCCCTCGTCGTGTTTCCAGCCCCACCGTGTTCAGGCTCAGGCGCAGCCCTCTCGTCCCTCGCCACCATGTGCTCCGAAGGCCCGGACGCGTTCTCACATGCCGAACGCGAAGCACACCGCTCGTCCCCCTGACGCGACGGACGCACTCGCCCGCACTCGCCTTTGTCACGGGGTTCGCATTGTTCTTCGCCGGTTCGCTCCCCCCAAGTTCGGGCTTCTCCCCAATAGAAATCTATGTAGAACCGCGTACACCCGCACACGCCCGCGCGGGGAAAATCGCATTCCCCCGCGAATCGTGCGTTTTTGGGTTCCTCGACGTCCCCATCATCCACATTCATCCTCGAGGACCCCTCCGGCGGGAGGGAAAAGGTGAAAATGGAGATGTCGGGTCACGATGATACGATCACCAGAGTGACGCCGGGCGCGCATCTCGGATTTCCTAGTGTTCGGCTTGGCAGCGCCGACGTCGACGTCGAATACGCAAGTCCTTTCGCCCCACTAGGGGTCGACTCGTGCGGTCTCAAAACTTTGTCTCGGGCTCGCCGCGGAGGGAAAAAAAGACATCATCATCATCGCAGCATCGATCGCCTGAGTAACACCATCTGACGGCCGGACCTTCGGGCTCCATGCGGGGCGAGTGTTCAAGCACATGGAACCCGCCTCGCACGGTGGGCAAAGTGGCAGTACCTAAATAGCTGACCGCGGTCAGTGTCGTGGGCAATGCGTATGACACTGCGAATTCCCTTTCGGCGTACGGTTACCTTTTTTTAGCATCGATTTTCCATTTCTTTCTTTTTGAATTGCCATTCGCCCGTGCTGGTAGCACCGATAGATCACCGAAGTCGAGTGCCAAGCCCAGAGGGGTCACGAATCCTCGCAAATCTCGCTCATGGCCAGGCGCGAAGGGAAGTCCCGTGAGGCAATTTTTGGAAGTATGTATGTGTATACGTATATATGACACAGAAAAGAAGAGATTGTTATTGTACGGGTCGACACAGGGACTTGCTTGATTCGAAGGCACAAAAATACAAGAAAGGGGACGGCCAGGGCGATAGACAGCGTGTGGCATAAGGAAAGACGGGACAGCGGGGAATACCGAAGCAACGCGGAGGACAAGTAACAGGAAAGCAGTCAGAAATACGAATAAGTCCGCTGGACAGGTCAGAGGGACCCATACCGGGATGGGTGTATAAAATACTTCTTCGACGGAGCAAAACCATTGCGATGCGGCGGCGCAACCCCAAGATGAAACAGGTACAAAGGATTGACCCAAAAGGAAAAGGAAAAAATGAACGAACCTCCGTCAACGTCAGTGAGAACGAATCAAGAAAAAAAAAGCTAAAAAAAAAAGGAAGTCCTCCCGTACTCGGTCAGGGCCGCTCAAACCCGTACTGGGGGTCCATCTTGCTCCGATCCCAAAAATTGAGGTGGGAAGCCGAGGTCGGTGGGGCGGTGGCCATGCCGTGCATGCCGTGTGGGAGGGGACCGGCCAGGACCTGGGTCGGGAGCGAGCGAGAAGGGAGGGTGACGGACGGGCGCGCGGGCGGTGCGGAGAGGTGGGCGTCAGGGTCGTGGGCGCCATGCTGATACGGCGCGGTGGCTGGATGGGGGTGTGATGGCTGGGATTGGACATAGTTGGTCTGATCGTAACCGGCGCTTCGACCGGCGAACGACGCACCCTGGAGGTGGTTGGACGAGCTAAAGTAGGTCTCTGGGCTGGAGTGCGACGTCGAGGAGGATGGGGTGGAGGTTTGATAAGCGCCTGGGGATTGTGGTTGGTTGGCGTAATAGGGGGAAGTGAGAGTCTGGAGGTGGAACACAGAGGACTGCGCAGAAAGCTGGGAGGACGCGCTTGAGGTGCTCGGAGAGGACTGGGAAGTCGCAGATGACCAGGAACGGTGCGGAGGAGGAGAGTAGAGATCGAGCTGGGATCCCGGTATCGTAGACAGAGACCGTTCACGAATGCCAGTAGTATTGAGCGGTGGTATTGCAGGCCATCCTGACCCGACGCTGCGGCCTGGGGTGCCCCTATTCATCGGCATGGAATTCGTCCAGTACGCAGCGTGACCGCCAACAGACTCGGAAGCGTAACTTGTGTGCAAATGGCTCTGCTGTTGTTGTTGTTGCTGCTGCTGCTGCTGCTGGAGGTGCGGCTGGGAAGCGTACGGTTCGGGGAGATGCGGTTGAGGAGAGAGGGAAGATATAGTGGACGCGGATGCGGAGCGGTCGTGAACCGGGGAATGCTGCGAGATTCGAGAACCCTGCTGAGGGAACTGACCCGACGGGAATTCCGGGGGAGGATAAGGGTATGAACTTGTGGTCGGTTGAGAGCCGTCTTCGTATGCGGATGGAATACCGGAGTGTTGGCTGGGGCGGGAAGGCGCGAGATCACGGGTGGACGCGTGAAGAATGTGGTCGTCTTCGACGGGGGACGCGTAGCCGAGGTCCTGAAGGGCAGTGAGGTCGTCTTGGGGGTCAGCTGACGGACCCGGGTCGAGGGAGGGGTTCGAGGTGGGATCGACCCTGCGCTTCTTGCGGGAATTGTTCGGTCGTCTCCTGTAGACGTAGTCGGGATATTTGGAGTTGAAGTTGTCTTTGAGAAGTTTTGCCTGGTCAAGGTAGAACTGTTTATCTACCTGTGTGTGGGAAGGAATGAGCTGCCAAGGCGGGAGGGACGTGGAGGGAGGGAGACGGACCAAGTCCATGGAATTCCACTCTCTGCTGAGAATTTTGCTGATCTCGCCGGTGCGCATCATCTGGTTGGCGGCAGAAACCTGGGGTCTCCTCCTGCGAGCGAATATCATGAAAGCGTTCATGGGACGCTTGGGGGTGCCGTCCGAATTCAGGGTCTGAGCGGTCAACTGGGAGTCCTCTGGCTCAAGAGGGGGGGTGAAAGGGGGGAAATGAGCGAGTCGCCTGGGGGAGATGGGCAGACCAACCTGACGACTCTGAGGAGTGCTTGAGGTTGTGTGCGTACTGCGTGAGAGGGGAACTGTCCTCTGAACCGGAGAAAGAGCCATCACGGTCATGGCTCTGGGGGTCATCAGGGTCGGAGTTGTTGAGAGCGAGGGAATCTGCGGTGGTGGGATGAGAGTGGAAAGGGAGAACGGAGTGTTCGCGGCTCATGGGGGATGGAGAGAGGAGGGGAGAGGGAGAAGGGAGGAGGAGAGCGAGAGGGAGGATGAAAAGAGAGCGAGAGAAGAGAGCTGGGAGGAGTTAGTAGGATTTGAGGCGTGATCGGTTCGGGGACGGGTGTCACTGAGATCGCAGACCCAGATGCACGGGAGCCTATAAACGGGCGCAGGCAAACCCAAGGCACTCCTATCCAGCTCGAACCGAGAAACCAAACCGACTGCCCTCGCCCGCGGTGCGCGCAGACGACGCAGGCACGAAACGGTCGGTCGCCCGCCTCGACGTTCGTTTTGACGACGAACCCTGTCCGTTTTACGATTCCACCGGGCTTTTCCATCGTCGTTTCGGGCTAGTGTCGATGGGAGCTCACCGTGGCCCAGTTACCAGCGCCTGTCCGTCAGGCCCTTGATCTTCTCCAACCCAGAGCCGTCCACAGCCCAAGCTCCATCATATTTTTTCTTTTTTTCTTCTCGTTCTCTCTCTCCATCCTCCCCCTCCCGAGTCTCCTCACCTCCTCACCCTTCGTGGAGTGCCTCTTCCGAGCACTAACATCCAATCTTAGTCCCGCGTGGAGCGGAGTTCGCGGGATCTAGAATTCACGCGTCCCTTCGGGTGGCCACCGGCACCCCTAGCTCGACATCATCCCACTGCACTGCTCTTATCCCGCCCAATTTCCACCGTGACTCCTCCGTCTTTCTTCAACCCGTCAATCACTCGGTATCTCCCGATTTCCCTCCTCACGCTCTTTTTTCCTCAAAAACACCGAAGACTGCCCGCAAGGCGCACGTGGACAGTCGCGTCGACGCGTCCCTCGCCCTTGTCATCTGCGGGCCCGTAATACCCAAACCCGCACTTCCTTTTTTCGTTTTTGTCTGATGCTCATTTCCCAACCTGACCGACACTGCCGTGCCTCTTCGACTTTCGAAATCACCATCATCATCATCAGAACCGATCTCTGTTCGCGTTCTTTTTATTTATCAAAACCCAATCACATGGATACGTTGTGGCTGCCCGCTCAGTACTGCCCGTCGCTATGCTTCCACCGTACCCCCAACTGGTGGAGGTTCGACTTGGCCAATCTCGTCGGCTCGACTCGGCCTTGTGAGATGTATCATCCCGTTTTGAATCTACGCGCTTTTTCTTTCGAATCAGACCCGCCTTCGGTGCCTTAGATTGTCACCGCTGCATCCACCCAGCCGAGCGCCTTGTCAAGTATGTAAAGTACAAGCCTGGAGCCCAAGCTTTGCTTGTACGCGTAAATATCCTCGACTCCACCCGCACGTAGTTGTGTACAGCACTTTGACCATCGTCCACCATCGTTAATTAACTTTCCGAGTCCAAGGTTCATCTAGTCTCTTCCACGGAAGAACGTTCGATGCTTCCAACCCGGTGGTAATCCTGCCGCGACGAAAACAGCCTAGCCCAACTTGTTGGGCTCACGGCGGCGGCGACTTTGTGCAAAGAGGGGTGGAAACCACATACGGAAGCGTGACACTGTCAGCGCGCAACCGGTGATGTGATCGATCGGAGGAGACGAAGATGGAGGCTAGTAGAATCTGGGTTATCTCCAACCTTGCTGTCAGTCCTCTCCGCGTCGTACTTTTTTTTTTTTCATCAGATACCTTTTCGTACATATTCGTTTTTTTGGGGACCTTCTCGTGCATGATGCATGATACCTTGATCGTCCAGAACCCGGAAACAGTGCTGCACGCGCCTTCCGCACCCGCTGTGCCCAACAGTCTCCTCACGTCGCCCATGCCGTCACAACCACACTACGCTCAGACTGCACCTGGCTAGCCCAACTGGGTGCCCAATGGGCCTACCCTATCATGCTCTCCGATACGCATCGCGATTGGTTAGATAATATCCACTCTGTCCGCGACGCGTCCGCGTATAGAATACGTACGAAAACAAACATACCATGCCCACCAGTGACAAGCGAGGGTTTATTAAAAGAATAGGGGACCAATCAGTTTGCAACGCGGGTGATTCTTCTTTGAAGCGAACCTCAAGAATCACCCATTCGACGCTCCAACGGGCGGGCGCTTCAACGTGCCGATGCTGATACTGATGATGATCCCCCTTTTGGGTTTCATTCACCAAGCCAGGACGACAGGTAAGAACATTCGCAAGGGTGACAGCGAACGCGGGAAGAGTCGGTTGAGATGGGACGGCGGCGTCGAGGACTCTTCGTGCGCGAATTTCGCGACGACGACTCACTGCAGCCGCGGCCGCGACCACCGTATCGGAGGTCATTGGCAGGGGGATGTACATAAGTACATATTATAGTATCATACATCATGGCATGACGTCCGCGTCGTTATCACATCATATCAAGCTTCACAATCCCCAATTCGTGTTCAGGATCGTGGTCCGATCATATGCCGTTACTTGGCACCAATTCTGACGGTCCCGTAGCGCCAGCTTCGTTCAGGCTTCCGTCACTTTGCGCCCCGGCAATCTACAGAACACGCCTTTTACGGCACAGATCGCTCGAGGCTTGGGGGGAAACGCGTCAACGCCAGCGATGGCTCGTGGACGACCTAATGCAGAGTTTGAAAGCGTCGGTAGTGCAAGAGCTTATGTGGCATCGGCGATCTGTCAACGTCAGCAGACAATATCGCCTGCGATGGAGCTTTCATTGTCTTTTTCGTTTCCGAACTTCCGTCGCTCGGAGGCGAAGGATTCTTACCTGGAGACGTCGGAAGACGTTGAATGTTGATTTTTCGAGTGCCACGCACTGTACGTGACTGACATCCCGCCGCTCCGAGGCACTGGCAAGGAACTCGCCATCAGAACGCAGTTTCCGCGACGGGGACCAGGCTGTTTCATCTGTTGTTGAGTGGAATGCATCAGAGGCGAAGGACGGTGAGAGTGGTCGCGTACGGGAAACAGGGTGCTGATGTGATGATGTGATAATGTTAGGTGAGTGCACCAATGATCTACTCTCAGACTTGAACCTTTCCCGTCCAGTCGGGCGCAAACTGGGATGAGGCGGCCGAGGCGGAAAGATGGGAGATGGGGCAAGAGGCGCGCGGGCGCGGGAGGAGAAGGGTGGTAGCTATCCCGAGTCGGGTCGTTTGATGCACTGCCAAGGGGCGCGTCCACGAACTTGGATTGTCGCACCATCTCAGCTTCTTGCAGAAACCTTCTCACAAAAAGAAAAAGCCATATGAGATTCTCATGCGAGACAGGCGAGCTGAGACGGTCGGTTCGATGGAATGCGACGAACGAGTCGTTTGCGTGGCAAATGACAGGAACGTTTCAACTTTCAACCCCGCTTCCAAAACTGGGGACAATCGAAGGACGAGACGGGCGCGAAATTCGTGCTCTGTTTGGCAAGTGAGTAAGATGGGGAGAAGGGCTGTAGGGCGGAGGCAATCAGTGCATCTTCGGTGCGCACGGTTACACACCCACGCCTTTATTGCTAAAATAAGTGGGCGATGGACTATTGGGGTAAGAGGGTTGGACTTCAGCCATGCTGTACTGCCTTGCGAGGCCAATCAAATTACTGAAGCCAAGTACTTGCGTCACCGCCATGGCCCGCCCACGGCTTTCGCGGGTCTCATGAGGATATGTGGAGTGATCGGCCGTGGCGGGCTGATGTTCGGCAACAAGCGCGAAGCAGAAGCAAACATTGTTTGTCTGAGAACGAAAGGAAGCACACACAAGCGCGTCGAGTTACCATGGGTCCAGCGCTGTACATCTGACGGTCAGAACCAAGGGCGAACAAGCACTGCATCCAAGTACCCACCACGACACTGATATTCCCAGCCTTGATCATGTGTATCAAGGAAGAACAACGCGCCTGGGGAAGGGGCGAAATGCGTGATCGCAGCCGTATGAGAACATCATGACCGATTTGGAACATGGGCGGGAAAGGATGGACGGGTTTGACTATGAAACACGAATGGACGAGAGCGGAATGGCAGAGACGATACGGAAGGACGGTTGGGTGCTCGTGGCGATGTCGGGCTGGGATTTGCTATACTTGTTTTGTGGACGGACACGCCTGAGACTTGTCCGGGTATCTGTCATCGACATTTGTTGGGAACGTTGTGAGACGGGCGATGCCGTGGCATGGTTTGTGGGGATGAAAAGGAGGATTCGGGAACTTCTTACATGGAATGCCATGCTCTGTAAAAAGCTGAGATCCAAGAGAGTGAATATACAAGCAAACTGGCGCGACGCGACCGTTTCTCTAAAAGTCCCTTCGGCCGCACCGTTTGAAGAGAAGCTAAGCATGCGAGTGCTGGCACACGTTGCCCACAAGAGTCATATGCGGTACAACGCCGGTCGAGGGGCTGCGTTTTGGATATTGGGGGATCAGCTCAATATGACAAATACGAAAAAAAAATCGCTGCAGAGTGGAGCTCGGTCTTCAGTATAGTTAAAAAAAAAATGCTAGGCGAAACCAAGACTCGTACTCAGCAGAGAGGTCTTGCTGGAGGTGAGTTCAACGAACACCGTGACTGGTAAGTTGACGAGTCACGAGAGGTCACGAGTCACGAATAAAGGCATTACATAATCCAGATGTGTGAACGCGTCGCGCGCGCGGCGCTACCAGGTCTTTCGTTTACTAGCCCTTTCCACTGTTTACGCTCGCTCAGAACAACTAGTTCGAGCTCACGTCCAAAATCACGATCACCACCTGTTGACACTTATGCCGCTCTTTGAAGGCATCACATATTACATCTCTCCATCAGGAACACCCGAGCACCGACTCGCGAACTCTCGGCTCCTAGAGGTCAACGGCGCGCCCCCCGCGCCTCTCACTGAGGCGACCTATATCATCACCGATGTTTTTGATTTTGAAGGATGGAGCAGCATAAGAAAGGATGCCAAGGTTGTCACCGTGCGTGATTTGATGCACTTTGATATCGCGTTGGCCAACTGACATGACGGTCGCGTTCTAGGAGTATTGGCTTGAGAGAACAATATTACTTGGGAAGGTGCAACCGTAAGTCGTATCGTTTCGTGATGTCATGTTACATTAATTATGATCCTCAGAGCGCAGTATTATTCCCCTGACCCAGCGATGCTGTTCTCAGGCGTCGTGGCATGCGCCTCTGATGTACGCCGTGTCTTTTAAATTCTGGGAAATCCATCACAGAAATGACTGATCTTCTGACCTGTCAGTTATCCACCTCAGATCTTGAAGTACTTTCCGCAGGTATCACCGCACTAGGCGGCCAATGGCGGCCAGGGCTCACGCGCGAAGTCACCCACCTCTTTGCCCTCGCACCTGGATCGGAGAAGTACCAGACAGCGATGCACTACAAGGCAGACACCCTCGTCAAAGTGATTCTACCTCACTGGTTTGATGACTCCGTCCGGCTTGGGATAAGAGGGTTGGCGACGAGGCCATATGAGTGGCCTGACCCCCCCGATGCTCAAGTCCGGCATTCGCATCGAGGGAGTGGGAGCGTCGAGCGCGGAAGGACTCAAAGCTAGGATCACTGGCGAGAAGAAGACGCTGTATAAGACTGCCTTGATGTCGCCAGGACAAGAGCCTCACCCGGAGAGCGCGGACACAAGAAACGTGTGGCAAGGCAGGCGTATACTTCTTTGTTTGGATCTAGATCTTGCAGACGGACGGAAAGGGGCTGTGGAGGCTGGTATCGCTCGAGCAGGAGGGATTATTGTTCACGGTAATGCAAACGACGAAGTGGACGAGATCCAGGAGGTGGATATCCTCATTGCAAGGTATAGATGGGGAGATGCCTATGTTAAGGTGCGCGGAGCCGTGTATTATCTGATGCTACCTGATCGTTCAAACTGTGATTACAGGCCGTGCGAGACAATAAGATCATCGGGACGCTTTCTTGGATTTTTCATGTTCAAACGACCGGGATTATCACTTCACCAACGGCTCAACTGCTGCATTACCCTATTCCCAAGAAGTCCATCGAGGAATTCGCCTCACATGTGCGTGTATGGACCTTTAAGATTTTTGGATATGATGATACCAACGTATTTTGCAGGAGATCACGGTGACGAATTACACGGGAGAGTCACGTGAATATCTCAAGAAATTGATCACACTCATGGGCGCGACGTTCACTCCTAGCATGTCTGGGCGTAATACGGTACTCATTGCTGCATAGTAAGTTCGTTCCATTTGCGTCACCTGTGCATACTCACAAGCGGCTACTGCATCAGCATCTCCGGCAACAAGACTACCAAGGCCGGGAATTGGTCTATCCCGGTCGTAAACCACATATGGCTGGAAGATTGTTTTATCCAGTGGAAGAACATTACTGTCGGCAAAGAAAAGTATATCACCTTTACGCCAGGGGTCAATTTCTCTAACATGCTAGGTGAACGAGGTATTGGGCGGTCGATGATCCAGGAAGGTCTTTTGGAACTGGAAGAGGAGATGGAACTGGCAAAGAGGCCGTTCCCTGAAAACCAAGAGGAGAATCTACCACCAGCCGCATCAGGCATTAGTGCGCGGGAAGTTGAGGATGTGATCAGAGTCGTCGAGACCATGCACGTCGACCAACCCGTTGATGAGGCCATGGATGTCGACGCGCAACCTGTTGTCGGGGCCATGAATGTCGGTGATCAGCCTGTTGTTGAGCTCGAGGTTCCAACAAAGTCAGGGGATCGCATTGCAGATATCAACGGACAGCAGGCAGAGGAAAGCGAGCGGCAGCCTCGTAGACGCGCTCGGACATCGTCCGTTGCCAGCGAACTCCGACGCAGCTCGCGAAAGAAGAATCAGGTCAGTGGGCTGGATTCTAATGCGCCCGACTCGGAGGAGCCGACATCGCCAATGAAGGAGACAAGCGCCAAGCCAAAAACTCCCGTCAGACCGTTTCAGGCTGCAAGGACGTCTCTCGTACCCATGCGCTTCCCTAATGACGCCCAAGACGATGAAGACGCAGGCTCGGGTTTAGGCTCGGGCTCAGAAGCTTCCATTCCCAAGGCGCTCCGCTCACGAAAGGACGCGTCTAAAAACATGCCCCGTTCGAAGCCTGCTGCTCCTTTCAGATCAACGGGCGACGAATTGACAAAGGATATCACGGCGGGCCCTCTGGAGCTCAGGAAGAACGGCGAGTCTTCAAAATCCAGCAAGACGCCGTCCACTCCGAAGACCACACCCAAATCGTCAACGAAGACGCCACGTAAAACCGTCTCTGTGCTCCTGCCTCCCATCGGTACCGGTGAGGCACTCCTATCTGCGTCTAGCAAGCGACTGGGGAGGACTGCCAGTGCGAGTTCTTCCAAGGCGAAGGCACCTCCTCCAGAGCCGGCACTGGCGACAGCGGATCATTCGAACAGTGCATCACCGGTGCCCAAGCGCTCAAAGCAGCGGCTTTCCATGGCGGACCTGAGCCTTATCGACAACACGCCTTCAACGAGCAGGGTGACGGGCCGAAGGTCGGCAGCGGATAAGGCGACGCGGCGATTGAGGGACGAGATTATGCCTGATGTCGTCAACTTTCAGAAGGAGATGAAGCGGGGACACGTCCGTGTGGTCGGAGAGGAAGAGAGGAAGGGCGCGCGGGATGTTAAGGGCAAGGGCAAGGAGCTCCCGGAGGCGGAGATCCGGGAAGCGAAGGAACAGGAATTCGAAAAGATCTCCATGGCCAGGAAGCGGATGAAATTGAGACAGGAGGAAGATGAGTCGGCTGACGAAGACGAGCGGGAACGCAAAAAACGGAGGGTGAGCATTTCGAGCGGGAAGGGTAAGGCCAAGGCGAATGTGGACGAGGAGAGGCAGGGCGGAGGTTCTAAAGACGAGGGAAGACAGGCGAAAGAGATCAACGTAGTGAAACTCGGCAGGAAGCAGGCATCGAAGGACGTTCCTTTAGACGAGGGTGAACCATCCCCTAAGAGAAGGAGGATCAGTCTGGTGAAGGGAGATGTTGTTCTTGATGAGAGTGGAGAGGGTGGTCGTCGTCCACGTCTTGTTGCCAAAGCGCGGAGTAAGCGGAAGGCAACTCCTGAAGCTGAAGACACAGAGCAGGTAGGCAAAGTGCAAAGCACCAGTCGCCATGACTCCAGGTTCGTTCATGGCTCGCTTCTGGCTACCTGGTCCATTTTTAGCTCACATATTCTACAAGTCGTGGGGCAGTAGTGGATGCGTCCGTTAGAGTCTTGACAACGCAGATACAGCTTGGGGACGAGCTGGTAAAGGTATGGATACACTCACCGTCCTGCTGCCAGACCTCATGACAGGAGATCGATCAGGGTTTGATCAAGCTGGGCGCAAAAATGGCAACGCGACCTGCCGAATGCACGCATCTCGTAGTGAAAAATCTGGGACGCACCGAAAAGTTTTTATGTGCGATGGCTGCTGCGCCCTACGTTGTCACAGAGAAATGGGTCATTGCATCTATTGCAGCAAAACAACTCTTGCGTACGTCTCGTTCTCAACGTCTCCTCCGCGCTCGTGAACTGAGTTATGTGCAGCCCCGGACAAGTATCTCCTCGTTGATGTCGAGAACGAGAAGAAGTATGGATTTAAACTTTCCGACGCCATCAGGGGGGCAAAGGAGAACGGCGGGCGTTTGTTCGCAGATATGGTGTTCTTCGTCACGCCCAAGGTTGCCGTGGACAAGAAGTTGCTGAGCAACGTCGTCGCTGCTCACGGTGGCCAAGTCAGTTCTCCGTATTTCCACCCGTTCATTCATCCACGCTTGATCTGATTTCGCATCGTGATGCACAGATCCGTACCCAGACTCCAACAGTCCGCGTACTCAACAGCAAGTCCAAGCGTTTCGTTGTCTCGTGTCCCGAAGACGTATCTATATGGAGACCGCTCTCGCAGGGGGGGTATAAAATCTTTTCTCAGGAGTTGCTTCTCAACGGGGCGCTCACGCAGCAGTTACTCTGGGATAAGCAGGAATATCTCGTCAGGTCTCAATCTCAATGAAGCAGAACGAGTGTGGCATCGGCGGATCCGTTTGTGTTCCCAAGCCTTTTTGAGGGCTTCTGATTTCTCGGTAACTGCGACGACTACGCCTATAGTCTTCTTCGTGAGGTCCGCCTGTGATGACCACATAGCGCGTTTGGAGGTAGACAGGGATGTAAGTTTCTGATGGCTGGACGGCTTATTACTCGGATTTGTGTATACTATGCTTTGTGAGCAATTTATCCATCTGTCGTTCATCGAGCCTGAGGCCTTAGACTTGGCATCATCTCCTTTCTCAGGGGTTGTTCACGTTGTTTCGAATCTGCACTCCCCACGGGGAGTCTTCGTAGGTCCTTCACCTGATCGACTAGCCTCACGATCAGTGGAGTCTGATTCGCTGACAGCCTCTGGCATGGTGATAGGAGGATCCCATGACCAACGAATCAACAGTACGCACGCTGGAATGACATGCTCATAGGTCATTTTATGGTTCACCATGTCATGCCGAAAGCAGTCTCGGTCGAGCCAAGCAGGAGAAACGTCTACCGACTGTTGACAGACGTTGGTTCGGTCAGCATCGGGGTCCACGGACATGTGCACACATAGTTTGGTTGCCACTGTCCTGACAGGTGTCCATGGGGCACACCTGGTTGCCGTTCACATCACGGTCAGATAAACTTCAGTCGAAGCAAACCAGTCACCGGGATGATCGAGCCATCGAGGAGATGCTCGGGAAGTATAGAAGATGCGGGAAGATCATAATCCAATGACATTATGCAAATAGTACGGTCGGTGCCAAATGGAGCTTTTGTCCGGAACCAGTTATCACGACGTGCATGATGCGAGCGAGTTCCATGTCGGGCTGCCTCGTTGGCAGTCACCGGTCACCGTTGAGAATCGTCAAATGTCCATAGCACACCTCGATGTTTGTTTAGATGCACAGCGAATGAATGACATGATATATGGTGCACGAAAAGAACTAAGTGCAAAGATGCAAAAGTCGATAGCGAGGACAGCGGGGACAAATACGAAGTCGAATCGTCGAACACGACAGCGACAAGGAAAGAGATATATCCAATAACAATACTCCAACACGCCTCACGGGCATACACACAACTCCTCCACGTTCACAACACCACTCGACTCCCTGGAGCGCCAAGCCGGGTCCAAACAGCGGTGCTGAACCTTGGCACACTGCGGTGCTCGCGACCAAGGCTGCGGTCATGCCGACACCAGTGCTCGTCAACTATAAACAGCGGACTCAGCTTCTGGGCAACGAAATCGCCTGGGCTTGACCCTGCGCGAGCACCCTGGCCTGGGCTTGAACCTGCGTCTGCCTCTTCAACATCGCCTCCATCTTTGTCCTCTGCTTCCGCACGTCGTCGTCCTTGAGTTTGACCGAGGTCGCGAGTTCAACGAGTGTATCCGGGGAAGATGAAAGCAGGACGCTGGGTGGACGGCGGAGGAGCTCAAGCACGGCTGTGTCTGATGTGCTGTCGAGCAGGGCCCGCCGACAGCATGTGATAACGGCGAGGCCTACTCGAAATAGGAAGGCAACGCCTGGATTGGAAAGGTGAGTTCAGAGAGCAGTCAAATAACAGGTTACGGAGATGCGTGTATACGAACCTTCGCAGAGAAAGATATCCCAAACCCTCAGGAAGTATTCCGTCGGAAGCGTGTCTGCGAAGAGCGACGAGAACCTGTAATCCCGAGTCCACCGTCAGCCCGAGCTTTCCAAAGAACTCGACCCAAAGACGTTACTCACCACGGGCGACAGACGCGGACTGGTTGAATGCCCATGTCAACGAAAAGCTTCTTCGCAACGGAAGGGTCAATGGCCTCCACCGCTTTGGCGAACAAAGAGGCGTCGACGTCCATCTGTATCGCATTCGACGAGAAGTACGGCCGTAGATATGTGTCCATCAACGAGATGAATATCCAAAACGCATCCTCCTCCGGAGACTGTTGCAACAGGTGCCCAGCGATGATCGCCAGACCTTTTCACGCCAACCCATCAGCCATCCTGGCCAGAGTGCCGAAAAAGCAGACCCACGCACCTCTGTCATACTGGATATCCGGCACCATGGTCAAATACGCTTGCAACAGCGACACCAACGGGCCCCCAGGTTCCGCCAAGTGGCCTTGCCCCTCAAAGCACTCCCTCGCATCTTTCTCGATATCCTCCAGCCGACTCACCCGCGCGCGCTTGCCCAGCTGCGCATACAGGCCCTCTAGCCGCCGCGCCTTGCTGTCGGTCAAATGAGCCCACACCTGGTACCGCACCGACGCGGGCACGCCCTCCGCGAGCAACTTGCGAATCTTCTTGCTCTTGCGCGCCTGCGACGGCGGTATCGACGACATAGCCGCGATCCACTTGAGCTCGCGCGCACGGTGCGCCTCCACTTCACCCGGTTTGGACGGCTTGGGGAGCGCGTTCCCCGAGTCGGCGGGGCTGACGGGCGAGCGGGGCACGGGAGAGTTGGAGTTCGTGGTTGCGGGGCTGTCGGCGCGGAGGAAGGCGCTGAGGTCCATCTTGCCAGGGATCAGCGGCGCGTCAGCGGTGAGTGACCCTCGACCGAGGACAGTCGAGTCCTCGCTCCCCCGGGCGGGGAAGGTGGTCGGGAGATTGGGCCTCACCAGCTCGAAGTCCATATCCTCCACCTGCACCATTTCGCCTCCTGCCTCCGCCTGCGCGCTCGATGTGTCTTCCCGAGCGCCCATGTTTGCTATACTAGATTTGGCGCGCAAAGCCGATAGGGATAGTTTCGATCGCAGAGACGTGTTGCGCACGAGAGACGGGCCTGCAGTGGGCGGAGGGGAAGCCATCATGGAACGTCCATCGCTGGTGTTTGAGATGATGGTATCGATGGACTGTTGGCGATGCATGGACGGGCCCCGTTGAGACAGGCCATCAGAGGCCTTCGAAGTCGAGGTGACAGACTCACGACCGTCGGCCGCGGAGGAGGAAGAGGGAGAGTTCGGAGCGCTCAATGACGAAGGATAGTCGATCGGCTTTCGCATCGATTTTGGGGAACCAGCGACGGGCGACGTCACAAGTTCTTTCGCTGGAGCGAGGGCTGTCGTAACCTGTCGCAGACTGCTAGTGTTCATGGGTGGAGGACTAGTCGCCGCAATCCGTAGGCTCGAATTGCTCTGCGACGCGCTCAGGCGGCCGAGTGGCGCAGGCGGCGGCGGCGGCGGCACTTTCTCCGTCACGGGTGATGCACTCGCGGGCGATAATGAGGCTGTCGAAGAAACGACGGCATTCTGAGATAGAGACAGAGGAGAGGGCGTATGTTGTCTTTGGCCTAGCACGCTCTTTGGATTATGAAATTGAGGCGAATTTGATCCATCTGACGTTGAAGACAAGCTAGCCGCGGGCTCCTCCCGACTGAATATAAAACCAACAGTCAGAGTCAAAATCGGAAAAAAATAGAAGGCCGAAGCCAAGAAGCCCGGATGAAATAGTGGACGAACGCATGCATGCATGCACCAATGAATTTGTATATGAAAAGAGAGGCAGTAGAAAGGCGTTCCACGCACCTCCGCTCCTTCCCCAACGAATTCTCCGCGAACGGTGAGTCAAACCCCGAGAACGATCGGGATCGCGGACGCGCCGCCCGCACTTTGGGATAAAAATTCGCCCTCGGTATCACATTCCCAATCTGCGATGCCCCCGATCCTTGTTCCTGCCTTTGTCCTTGCCCCTGCTCTTGCCCAACCGGACCCGCCCCCATCCCATTCCCTGCCGAGCTAAAGCCAAGCCCCACCGGAGCGGTCCCCTGCCCCACGTCCGCCACACCCGCGCCCACGGTCGCCGTCCTGCGCATCGCCACACGGTGTGCCGGGATGTTGTTGGGCGGCTCCAGGAAAAATGAGATCGGCACGGGCCCCATCGACTCGGTCAGCTCGGTCTCCGTCAGGCCATAGATCGTCGTGAGCCGGGGCACGCCGGTGGGTCCAAAGCGTGCGGCGGCGGCCATGCGCAGGGTGTGCACGATGGAACCCGTGTTGGGGTGCGGGGGCGGTGCGGGCTGTTTGCGCCCGTACATGGGCCCCATGGTCATCGGTGCGGGTGTCGGTTTCGGAGCGTTGGGGTGTGGGAGGAATATGCTGGTGCGGGCGGAGCCAAAGGGATGTTCTCCTGCGTCCAGTTGCGGTTGAGGTCGGGGTCGGGGTTGAGGTTGTCCTTGCGATTGGGTGTACGTGTTTGGGTATGGATTATTTGGGTAAGGGGCAGATGGTGGATACGGCTGTTGCTGGACTGGAGGAATGACGGGTGCGGGCATTGTGTTGAAGGTCGCGGAAACGGGACTGATGAGTGGGACCGAGGGATGAGAAGGAAGAGTGGGGGATGTCGGCGTGTATGGTGGCGGCGGCGCTTGGTTGACGACGACGAGGGGTGCGTGCAGTGCACCACGCTTCTTTTCGTTGCGAAACGGTGATGCTTCGGAGGTCCGTGCGGCAATAACAGAAGGGGATACTGGGCGCGAGGGACCAGCTTGTGGTGCTGCTTCAGTTGCGGTGGTGTATTCAGGCTCGTCATCATCCACCACAATGGGCCTGGTCTCTGCAACTTCAGAGTAGAATGACTGGGAGGTAGGGTTCGGCGTGGGGCTCGTCGGACCTTGGTCACTCTCCATTTCCTGTATAAGAGCACTAGCGGCCCCGTCGGGTGGGTGGTCAAAGTCAGCGGTCGAGGGCGATGTGTCGTACATGCTTGATGACGTCTGAAGAGCGGGAGAAGACATGGGTGATCCAAAGGTCGTGTGAAGCAGTGGAGTTTCGGAGTATTCGGACGGCGTTGTTCTGTGCTTGTTCGAATCTTCGAGAACCAGTGCTGGAGGAACGCGTTTCGGCTCATCGGTGTGCGAGGCAATGGCCGTGGATGACTCTGCCAATTCTTCAGAGTAGTGCGAATTCTCGGAACGGCGACCGGCCGGGTCTTCCGATGGTGGCCTGTCGATGGAGGGACGCCGGAAATCAAAGTCGAGCGGTACGGGCGGAGGGATGTCCGCGCCCGTGTACGTCGACATCTTGGACATGCGAGACATCTTGGATGCCATGGACATGCGCGAATACCGATAGTTATCATAGATATCCGACGCGCCCTCCCAATCCTCGCCACCAAACTCGGACTCGGAGGGGACCATAGATAATGAGGGAGATTTGGGTTCGGCGGGGGGAGGAAGGGGGGGAGATGGCATCTGGAACGTCTCCACTTGTGGGGCGAGGTCGGACGTCGGCGGTGGATTCGGAGTGGATTGGCCAGGGGGGCCTTCGACAGTGGATTCGATGGAGGACGGGGATGGAGAACGGCGGTCTGATGATTGCGAATCTCTGTGTGAGGCCAACGAAGAAACATCGTCTTCGTCGTCGCCTGTGACGAAATCTTGTAGCAAGGACAAGCCGATGCCTGACACTCCATCAGAAGCGACAGAGACACGGGAAATGCGGACACTGAGGGAGTCATCGAGTGTTCGATCTTGTATTGCTGAAGACAGCGATGACTCAGTGGGATTGGGCGATGATCGGTCAACGGGCGGAGGAATTGGAGAAGAAAAGGGGACGGCGGAAGGCTCGCCTACAATATGTTTATCGTAACTGGAAGCTCGAGAATTCATCGAATCCAAAGTGGGCATCCTAGCTGGAAGAGGGTCGTGTTTGGAATATGTTTCGGTGGTCGGAAAGTCGAAGGGGGTAGTGGGGAGGAGGACTCTTGAGCAGAGGATGTGGAGGAATAGCTCATATGGGGTGCGGAGACAGACTCTGTCATCTGGGGGGAGAGGGCCTGCATCGATACGTCAGAAGTATCGGACATGGAGGGCTGGATGATGGGAGAAGAGACCAATGAGAGACGACTGGGTCTTGAGGGTGGGGGGGAAGTGGGTAAGGAGTGGAGGGACACGTCGTCGTCCTGGAGTGTGATGGACCTGGCTATGGAAGGAACGGGGCTCTGAGTGGAGAGATTCCTAGGCGTGAGTGATGAACGAGAATTGGAGGAGCGTTTTGTCATGACGGGGGTTTTCAGCTTCGAGTGGAAGTGGACGTAGGCACCGTCGAAGCGACCGACGACGCCTTCGCAGTAACCCTGGCACGAAGCTGAGGAGGTGAATAGCGCGTAAATTGAAGAAAACGCACGAGATAGGCATCTTTTTGGTCTGTGAGTTGCATCAGAACGGTGATCTCGTCGCCCTAGGAAAGGTGAGTGCGGTATTCGGATGGGCTCATTTCGCGAACACGGCGTACCTTGAGGAACATGAGGTCCTCTGGGTGTTTGGCGACACAATCCTGGGATGCCGTGCACTTTCCGATGCCGCCCTTGGCTGCAAAGCGAGTCCAGCGAGAGAGCTCGCTGGCGTCCATTGTGGGGGGAAATAAGGGACGGTCAGGAACGGAAGGGTAGACTGGGAAATTATAAGAAAGATGGGTCTGGCCGTGGGTCTTGAAAGACAAGGATATAGAGTAAGCACCGAGAGGGGGGAAGGGAGAGAAAAAGAAGGGATTGAAAGGAGAGAGGGTCTGACAGAAAGCGGGACCAACGCCGCGCCTTTGAACACTTTGCTGGGACGGACTCTGACGGACTCTCCTCGTTCTCAGGTTAGGGTTTTCCTATTCTCAAGGTCGAGCCTACAACATGTCCCGTACTCTACGTAACCGTACATCTACTGAGCCTGCTGACGCTGCTCGAGAGCCGTCTGTATCTCGACCAGCTGAGGGGTCCCGTGCGGAATGAGACGGAAAATCTAGATCAAGAACCTGGTCAAAGACACACCTCCAACTTCTTTTTCTCGGATTTGTCGCCGATGGTTTGCAGACGCGCTTCCATGCGCTTTCTGTCAGGGCATTGGGTCGTCAGTCGTCCAGACAACTCCAGAATTCGAGTGCAATTCCCAACGCACGTCTCTCCGCGGATAAAGTCCAGCCGCTTGTCCACGTTCCCCTTGGCCTCGGTTTGGTCCTGCTTCACCAGCACAGGCCCAACCAGCTTGTACACCACATTGTTCGGCGTCAGCAGCGCAAACTCCTGCAGTCGGTCATCACATCGTCAGGCGCGGCGCGACGTTAGAGCACAGACGGATCCAGGAGAGACGGACACTCGCCTTTTTCACGAGCTCGTTCTCGGACAGCTGCGCCTCAAGCCTCTGCCGTGCCTCGACTGCACTCGACAGGTCGGCCTGCAGCTTCTGATATTCGGTCGACGTGGTTTGCAGGCGCGCCTCGAGCGACATTGTCCTGCGCCAGAGTGGGAGATGGCGAGAGGAGGGGGTCTGTCTCTTCTCAGATAGGAAGGTCCTCCCCACGTGCACACGTAAACAGCCCACCACTGCGTCACTCAATCTGCTTTCTCTCCCTCGCATAAGTTGCTGACCATGGACAACTCGCCCACCGCTTTGTTCGATTCGTACGAGCAGGACTTTCAGCAGATCTTGCAAAGCATCAGGGATAAACTCGATGGTGAAGCCAAAGATCAAGGAGGAGGTCAGTCCCAAGACGTCCCTTGCTGCGCACCTTTCTCATCCTTTTGTATCTTCGTACAGAGCAGAAGAAGGCCGCGTTGCGGCGCGTCGAGATGGAGCTCGACGAGGCAGACGAGATGGTGCGTGCTTACTCTCTGAGACTATTGTAGCCAGCGACCCCAATCCAGTTTCCCCTCCCTCGCCGCAGGTCTCCCAAATGGAAATCGAGATCCAAGGGATCCCCCAGTCCCTGAAAGCGACGTACCAAGCCCGCATCCGCTCGGCCAAGGCCGACCTCACGCGCTACAAGAAACTCTCCAAAGACATGCACACCCAGCTCTCGCGCGCCGACCTCCTCTCGTCTCGCGGCGGCGGTGGCGGCGTCACCTCGGACGAGCCGTATGGGACGAGCGATCGGATGCGGCTGTTGGCTGGGAACTCGCTGCTGGAGGACGGCTCGCGAAGACTACAGGAGAGCCATCGGATCGCGCTCGAGACGGAAGAGCAGGGCACGGATATTTTGAGGAGTCTCAGGGTGCAGAGGGAGCAAATCGAGAATGCGCGGGATACGGTGAGTCGTCTTCCTCGCATGTTGCTATGTGATGCTGAATACATCCTGGTGTGTCGCTGCTCAGCTCGGGACGGCGGAGACGTCGATAGGACGCGCGACTGGCACGCTCAAGCAGATGATCCGACGGTACGTCTCGCTCTCCCGTCTATGCGTACCTGCCGACGTTGTTCTGATAGCTGGGTCTGATCGACCATGGTTCAACCTTTGACATGGGCTATTTTGCGCACGCAGGATGTACCAACAGCGCGTCGTCACGGCGGCTATCATCCTCGTCCTCGTTCTCCTCATCGCCATCATTCTCTGGGAGAAGCTCCGTTAGTTACCGCCAACACGCGTTCTCGTGCTATCCCTATACCAGGAGTGGACGCTGTGACACCCCACCGAATCTGATCTCTGTGCAACTGCACACTGGCTGTGGACTACGAGGTTGCATTCGTCTGTCAGATTATTTATGTAACTTAGTTGGTGTATATATGACTTTTGTTTTCAATGGAACTTGGGGGTTATACGTCAATAGCTAGCGGGAAGGACTGTACGGTCAAACACTCCGGCATTGGAACAATGCGGGTACTCGGAGCGTCGGCGCGGTGGACCGCGCGAGACGGGTTTTCTCCGCGTGTGGGGTCCTTGTGCGGGGAACCGTTGATTCTTGTAAACACACATTGATTCCCCCCACCACCGCGCACGGACCTTTATCTTACTTTAAAATACTCCATCCTGCGCTCCCGCGACGTATCTGATCCTGTTCTATCGCCCAAGCTTCGTTATTCTCGAGGACAAATACCCCGTGCACGCGCTTCATCTCCAGCGCCAACACACTTTTAGCTAGAGGTCGACACGCAACGTACGCAGCATCGACACGTTTGTTAGACATGGCTTCCGCGTTCAGAGCCTACAAGTGCGTCCTCGATCGATTTATTTAATTTTGTAATCCACGCTGACTCGGATGCGTGCACGCGCCTCGACCCAGCAACCTGCTCCTCCGCCGCCCTCTCGCCACCCAGTGCATCACTTCGGCCGTCCTCTTCGGCGCGGGAGACGTGCTCGCTCAGCAAGCGGTCGAGAAGAAGGGTTCAAAACACGACGTGCGTTGACACCTTATCCTTGCCATATCATCTTCATCGAACGACGGTCGTTTTTTGACTCGCCCGCGTTCTCGTAGCTCGTCCGTACCGCGCGCTTGGCGTTTTATGGGGGTGCGTTTAATTTCCGGCTTGCGTCTCTCTCTTGCTCACATGTTGACGTTGTGTGTAGGCGCCCTCTTCGGCCTGCCCATAACGAGATGGTTCCAGTTCCTGGGTCGTCTGCAATTCGCCAGTCCCGCAAAAGCTGTCGTGTATCGCGTATGTCCCATCGCATATTCGTTCGACCCACGGCTTACCCTCAAATGCTCTGCATCACAGACGTTTCTGGACCAGTCGCTCGCCGCCCCCAGTGAGTCCTCGGTCATGCGCGTGTCATCCACAGGGGGCATAGGCGCTCACCGTGCTTCGCAGTTGCCGTGGGGTGGTTCTTCGCGTGGATGCCAATACTCGAGGGTAAGGGCACAAGGGAAATATTCGACCGGCTGAGCACTGTGTGTCCCAACATGTTCCCTTCTTCATCTCCGAGCCGGTGCTGATTTCATCTATCTCCTCGCGTCCGTGATCACAGGCATACGCACCTACACTGTTGCACAATTGGTCCGTTCTCATCTCAGAAAAACACCGCTGACTGGTGACACGCATTCCTCATGTCCTTTGCACACAGGGGAGTGTTCGTTCCTTGTCAAGTGCTCAACTTTGCCTTGGTCCCCCCACAATTCCGCTTCGTCTTTGTTGGTGTTGTCAGTTTATTCTGGAGTATGTTCATGTCTCCTCGTCTTCTCTTCCCCCTCACTGTCGCGGGCATCACTGAATGTTCTGTCTCTCAGATACTTACCTCAGCGCTGTAAACGCCCATTCGAAGAGGCCCGAGGACCAGATAACAGATATAGGATTGACGCTTGCTTGATGGAGTTTTGTGGAGTATGTGATGATTTTCGTAATTCAGAACTGCGTCTGCTTTTTTTTGGCTGGGTGCCGGTGAGAGATCGACGTGGTGAAGCAGTGTCAAACCGACAAGTCCCGATTCAATCCCAAGGGCAACAGATCGACGAATCGGCGATGCAATGCCCCGGTCCCTTTGCAACTGGCACTCCACTTTTCCCTGACCCCTTACTCTCGCACGCTAACCGCTCTTACTCCTTTCCCATGGCCTACTCCTTACTCTTTTCAACACTCTGCTCACCATGCAACGAACTTTCAGAGCCGCTCAGAGGTTCTTGGGTCCCTCGAGTACTACCGTTAGCTTCACGGGCGCTCAGCAAGCGGAATTCTTCAAGCACACCAGTGGGCGGTGGTTATACAATGAGGAAGAACGTAAGTGTCTCGCCTTAATCCTCACTCATTCTCGATGCTCAATGTGGCGGGTCTTAAGAAAATGCATCCCGATATGTGAGGTTCGATGTCGACGAGATTCAACGAGTTGCATGCGCTGCGGTCGGAGCTCAACGGTGCGTTCAATTTAAGAAGCTGGTCGAAGGTATGTACGCTGGGTTTGCCGAATTCTAAATCGTGTGACACGGCCTGCAGGCTCATACAATAAGATTTTTGATCTTAACTTTGACAACGGCGCAGAGGCGATCGCGCGCATTCCGTGTCCTTTAGCTGGACCCCCTTTCATCACTACGGCTAGCGAGGTCGCCACGCTTGAGTTCGTACGAGACGTGCTTGATATACGTGCACCCCGCGTATACGCCTGGAGCGCCAGAGCCAGCGCGAACCCTGTCGGTGCCGAGTACATCATCATGGAGAAGATACAAGGTGTAGAATCTCGTCGACGCTGGACGCATCTCGCGAAAGGACCGGAAGTGTTTCCACTCCTATACGGTGTTTTCGATATCGAGACTAGATTCGAGAGAGCGCCTTTCTCGCAGATGGGAAGCCTCTACTTCAAGGACGACGTCAGTCCCGAATTGCAAGACCGCCCCCTGTTCTGTGCAGACGATCTTCCGGATGAGGATCCTCCAGACGACGATCCAGACGACGATCCTGAGCTACTCGGGAAGCTGAATGCAGCCAAAGAAAAGTATCGCATTGGCCCCATCGCAGACCGTCAGTGGTGGCGCGCTGGACGAGCAGAATTGCCTGGTAATCACGGTCCATGTCAGTTGTCTGGATTTCCTGAATGCATATCATGCTGACGGTTGGGACTGATTTACAGGGCCTGATATGCATTCCTTTCTTCTCGCTGCCGTGAATTTAGAACGCGCCTGGCTTCATCGGCACGCTTCTCGGAATGTCTTCCCACGAGGCCGTCGTTTCCCATCTTACGATATATCTGCGCACCTCAGGATTTTGGACATGTGTGCCAAAGCGATTCCGCACATAGCTTACCCACCCACGCTGTGCTTCCCGACGCTTTGGCATCCCAACATCAACCATTCGAATTTGCTCATTGCCCCTACTGGTCCTGCCGAGATTGGGGGCCTTGTCGATTGGCAAAGCAGCATCATAGCGCCTTACTGCATGCAGGCTGGGTTTCCAGAGGCTTTCATTTACACGGGTGGCTTGATCGACATCCCAGAAGGCCGGGTCACTCCTAAGCTTCCCAGCCACGTTTCGACGTTGAGTCCTGAGGAGCAAGAGGTTTACCGTGTGCACTTGAAACTCGCGATGAGGCAGAAAGCATATGAACAGAAGATCGTGGAGGAGAACATAGGGAGGTCGATCATATTTTTGCTGCCGTTTGGTGCACAGCTGGGATCCTTGCCCGTCCAGGTCATCAGATCTTGGAGTGATGGTGTGGTACCCCTACGACAATCACTCGTGGATCTTCGAAAGGAATGGGAATCTGTTGTATCTGAGAACGTGCAGTGTCCCATATCCTTCACGGATGAGGAGCTCCGGGCGCATGAACAGGAAGTCCAGCAGTGCCTTAAATATGAAGGATCTATTATGTCTTTGACCGAGGATCTTGGTTGTGAAAATGATGGATGGGTAGCGGACGAAGAATATAGCAGGGCAGCGAAGATGTTAAAGGAGCGAAAAGAAAATTGGGATGATGAGGCGAATGGTGGTCCGTTCCCTTACGAAGATGGATCAAACTCCTTTTTTCTGTCTTAGGTCTTGCACACGTTTTTTTTGGTTGTATTTGTACCACTTTCTTCGGGACCAGTACGTACAAAACTGTAGCACAGACTACGAATAAGAGGTCAGCCAAGGGTTTGCGAAGGAGCTAGCGATCCTTTGAGTCAAGGCGAAGACATTTTCCTAAACGAAAGCGGCCACATGCACATCGGCGTCAGACATCATATACATACCGTCTGCGCCCTCGCGGACGCAGTTGACAAGGCCCTTGAACCTGGTAATCTGCACCTATCTGAACTCACCATTGGTGGTGTCTCCGCACGCGCGCTTCGTTTCTGCCCCTGCTGATCCTCCCACCCTGATAACGCACCTGCACAAGCAGGCTTGGAACTAGTCTCCGTAGCGACCTACACAGAAGACAGTCGTTCTGTGTTAAGGCTTGGAACGCATTTGTCTTCTGCTTGGAATCGGGACATCTGCGTCACACGAGGTCACGACTGGTGTCGCAGTATTAGTGTCGCAGTGGCGTGTCAGACACGGATTAGTACCCTGAAGTACGAAGGTTGAACTTGGAAGTGTCCACTGTCTACAACCTGCTAACTTGTGGCGTCGCGCGACAGGAAAAGCGAGACAAAACAGCGTCCAGTGGCAGAAGCGGCGAAAGCGCGAACTTTGAACGTTTGAACACCCCTACTGGTACGTCGTTCTTGATTTCAATGACGTTTGTAGCCGGGAACTGACGATTTGGCAGTTCGACATGGCCTTCGCGGGTGTCAATCCACATATGTTTGACCCTTTTGCTGTTCAACCCGTTAAATTATCACCTGGGGACGGATCCATCTATCTTTCGGATATCGAACATCCTTGGCCAGTTTGTTTCTCTGCCGCAGTGTCCAAAGTGCTCGATGACGACGGAATACCCAATTTTCTCTGGGGGGACCTCCTCAATTGGTGGCGTGGCAATCCTCATATGCCAAGCGTACGTCTTCCCGCTCCATAAGATTTTCATGTCTCTAGGTCCTCACGCTCTAACTGATTGCATTCATCCTCAGATGTGTGGTTTCGTGGTGCCCGGAGAATGCCTTGACAAAGCCATAGCCGCAATCGCCCGCGCCGGATTGCCTGAGTGTACCTGCACATGCCCGCTCCATATAGCAGACCCAGCTTCAGGAATCTCTCTTCCCGTGCACTTTTCGGTACCGCAGCCAATTGGGAACACCTTCCTTTTCCTGTGCACGAATGAAACTCTTCTCAACCTGATTCCGCTCACACCCGCCCATCCAAATCCAGCTTCTTTGCAGTACGACCGACTCAGGATCTCCTTGCAAGACCATTTTTATCTTCCACGCGTTGACGAGGATATCCAGTCGAACCTCGCCGAGGGCACTTACATGGTGAATGTCCTCACTGCAGCGAGTCTGTTCAAGGCTCTTTTACTTCTCGACGTTTTCTCACCCCCCGACCGCGTTGGAATCGGCTACATGTATGCGGGCGTCATCCTCACGATGACATGTGATGCGAC
Organism: Bondarzewia mesenterica; assembly: GCA_004802705.1. Lineage (NCBI taxonomy): Eukaryota > Fungi > Basidiomycota > Agaricomycetes > Russulales > Bondarzewiaceae > Bondarzewia > Bondarzewia mesenterica. The sequence goes on from SGPL01000230.1 coordinate 43,989, forward strand.
TGCGCTTGGACCATGTAGNNTNTGNTTNNCNCNNNCTACAGNNA
>SGPL01000231.1:0-18700 GCA_004802705.1 Bondarzewia mesenterica
GAGTGCAGCGGTGTGCTGAAGCTCATTTAGAGGCGGAGATGAAAGAGGTAATGCACATTCAGAATATACAGCTGAGGGCGTGAACGAGAGGTTAGAATCAGACCAAATGAAAGAGCGTCGGTGTCGGGGAGATGGAATCTCATCATTTCCGATCTCCGGCGGCACATTTGCCAGCAGAATGCTGTGGTGATCTGCATTTGAGGCAAATATGGGCATATCAGCATGTTCCACCATCAAATGGGCAGCGCCCCTCGTTCCAACATTTGCATGCTGACTTTTGTCGCTTGACTCGTGAATCCCCTTTTCCAGTCCCAGCGGACGCATTAACCACTCCTGACCCAATGCTGCTTGTCCATTGCAGCCTAAGGTCATCGAAGGCCACGAAATCGTCGAGGGCGAGATGGCGGCAGCTTGCGACACGCGTGCGGATGGCTTTATCATACTGTATGATTCGGCCGTGGTACGAGGGATGAACGGCTGAGAATTGTCGGCTGACATGGTCATAGTAACCGTTGAGCTCGGCGAGGCGATGGGGGAACACGAAGAGGTAAGCTCGTGCGACCTCGTTCCAGCAAGTGATCCATTCCCCTTGGCTTTGAACTGTTTTGGCTGGTACCATTGAGGGGAGTGTGAGCTCAACTCCACCGATTTTCTCTTTGTGGATTGCGGAGTAGGTTGTTGATGAGGAGGCGGTGAGGATTTGATCGAAATCAACGGCCTTCCCGGAGACGATATGCAACCACTCTGTATCCGGGAATGGTGGACAACCGGCAGTATTGACGATGGTGGACTTGACGAGTTTTGGATCGCTCGCGAAGTTGGCGAGCAACACTCGAGTCTGCTCAAGAGACTCGGAAAGGGGTTTTGCGCCTCCTCGGTCCTCGATGAGCCATGGGCAAAGGTCGAGGTTGACCCGGCGTCGATGTGATAGTTCCCCAAGGTCGTCGTTATCGGAGTCAGAGTCATGCTCGACCTCAATGAGACGGCGTTTGGTATGTGTGACGCTTCCTCCCCGCTCGACATTCGGCTGAGTAGATCCCCCTTTGTTTCCGTTCCGCTTTTCGACGTGCCCATTCCTACCCGACTCATTCGGTCGAGCAGGTGCGGCGCCCTCTGCAGTTCGGACAGCCCCTGAGCCGGAGGTGAGTGCCGCCGACTGTTGTCGTTCGAAGTTGTCCAGCATGTCGAGATAGGCGCCAAATGACTGCTCGAAACTCTCCTGTGATAGGTTCTCCTGCGAGATGATGGATTGGAGTCTGATGATAGCAAGGGCCTTGGAGGTTTTGCCGGCCCTGAACCCCTGAACGACCTCGAAACACTTTCCCGACAATTCGCTTCCCGTCGTATCACCCGCGGGAGAGTCCGTGGGTAGACTGCGAATGGGCGAAGAGTCCTGCGAGCGGAGCGTTGGGGTTCGGGGTTGTTGCGCAGATGTCGGTAATGCGGACGCGGACTGTGGTTGGAATGAGTCCGAGCCATCTCCGGTCGACATTTGAGAGTTTGATCAAAATTCGATGTGTTAAGATGAGGTAGAACGAAACTCGTAACCCTGGACAGAACGAAAACGCAACCTGTAGGTAAAACGGACAGAAAATGACTAGGGTGAACGAAAATGCGCACCTGGGCAGAACGAAAACGCAACAAGGAGAATGTGCCGCGCACCTCCCCTGTTGAGCAGTCCGCCGCAGGCACGTGCATCAGGAGCGCCATGATGGGAAGGCGCATTGCGCTCACGGAGAGCTGGGGCTCGACGGAGAGCGAAAGCGTTTCGACGCGCTCGACGGAGAGCGAAAGCGCTTGGACGCGCTCGATGGAGAGCGCGTAGCGGGGATTCAACCGAAATGGCTCGGAGCTGGGACGTTTAAACCCTCTTAAACAGAGTTAAAGGTTCATTTGACGCATCCCAAACTCACAAATGGTAGCTGCAGGAACAGAAACACCACTTGCAAGTAACAGTGCCGTCTACAAGGAGTGGAACCGCATCAAAGACGATCCTTCGCTCCGTTGTTCTATTTTTCCCAAGCCAAGCTTATGCTTTGCTTGCTACCAGATTTGCAAGAATGTGAGTCCTGAGGAGCTCGATTCTGACGAAAATATATAACGAATTTTTTTCGTCTTTTATTGGGGCACTCTAAAAGCCACAAGTATGCTCAGGATGCAAGGCGATCGTGTACTGCAGCGTGCGGTGTCAGCGCAAAGACTGGAAAAACGAAAATGTCCCAGGCGGCTACATGGAAGGCCATAAATACCAATGCGCCAACCATAGGGTATGTTCATGCGTATGATTTCTCTTATTCTATTCGTGATAATTGATGCATAATTTACCCCTCAGGAACATATGAAACGAAATCCCGAATTCAAAGCAATCCTTGATCAGTTCCCATGGGTCCAATACGATGTTCATAACATCTTTCACATAGAAATGGTCCTTGCGTCTCGCGGCCTTTTGGGCGAGGGCAGACGTGGGTTCGGGTACTGGGCAGAGCATGGCGGCAAGCGCGACTGTGCCTCCGCGTGTGCCGTATGCGAAGAGGCTCCATGGGCACCGCTCTCCGAAAAGGACGGGTGGAAGCTTCCCGACGACGAGATCCCCTGGTTAAATTTTGAAGGAAGACCGGAATTAAAGCCTGCATTCCCTCCAAATTTCGAAGATAATTGGACTAGTTATTATGCGTGGCGAGGCATTCCACTGAAATCGCCTGCGGCGCTGCTGCTTCATTGGCCATTGGCAGTCTATCGATGCTTAGAGGAGCTTGGATTCGCCGAAAGGGACCGATCGAATGAGAAATTGCGGAGGAAGCTAAAGATTTACTATATTGGCGTCGAGGTGTGTCTTTCTTCTTTATCAATCATCTTTCTTCAATTATTGATCCGGAGCCAGCGTGAAATCAGTTTCTTGCCAATGCAAGTATATTTTCCTTTACCATCTATGATCTTTTTTTTTTATAGCTTGTCTCACCATTTGCCCCCCCCCCTCGCTAGCTATGGAGAACTCGCACTGCTCTTCCCAAACACCGATCTCGATCTTGTCATGTTCGGCCAACGTGCATATGACTCTGTCAGACGCGCAAAACGCGCCAGGCACTTGCTTTCGTCGCCTGAAGAGCCTTGTGTGTTTCAATACACAGCTCCTGCGTCCTGCGGCAGTGGTACCCTACGCATCACCTTGCACGGCTCGTCGGCCAACTATGATCCGTCATCGTATTCCACCATCCCCCGTCCCGATGCAATCATTGGCCTTAATGCAGGCATGTCGTCATACCCTGCCTGGCTTCCCGTCTTTCTCTTTTCGTGTGAGCACGCGATCCCGCTCGTGACGACGGACTACTCGGAGCAATCCATGGTAGACGACCACATTTTCATTCGGCAGCGCCTTGCGGCCGAGCAGATGCGCACGTTGTTGAGCCCAGGGATGGACTGGGTGCGCCAGGCGCTGGAGTTGAAGCGGAAGTGGGTCATCAACCAACTGATGAGGCCTGGCATGCGGGAGACGATGTTTTCCTACGCACCATTTGGGTACAACGGCTGGGTGCATGTTGTCACTTCGCGGAGAAATCGATCTGCGTCACAAGTAAGTCTTCGGCATCTGATCATCGTCTTTCGTACAGACCGTATGATCGATTCTCACTTCATTTATCAGTAGATCAAGCGACCGAAAGCTGCATCAGGCTGAAGCTGTTGTGTTCTCTAACTTTCTCGAGGGCTTGTGACACGAGCATTGCGGGCAAGCGAAGTGTCGACATCTTTCTGCCCGGTCCACCTTTCGTTGTATCGCCTCCAACTCTTCGCGGGCTGTCCGTTCTTGTCCCGTTCTTCAGTCCGATCGACCGCGTCATGCACATTTTTTTTTCCGGCCAGGACGATTAGGGGCGAAGCGTCTTGTGTGGCAGGTCCTCCAAGTGCCTGTGACATGAACGCTCAAATATCATCCGTTGCTATCTAGTCGTAGTTACCTCCTTCGCTGTGTAGTCTTGTTTTCAACACCTGCTGTGAAAACCTGCTCCCGTACGAAGCCATCATTATTCGAAGTCGTTTTGGACAAAATTTGCCCAAAACATCTTTACCTAACTGCGGTTATTTCAGTTAGTTAGACGATGTCGCCAAATATCTTATGCCGAAAGCAGCACGGTATCATATTTGATGACCGAGATATGAATACAGTTTTTTTCGAGACTTGGCATCTCCCATCCTTCCACGTTTACGACACGTTGTTCTCGCTGTGTAGAAACCAAAAAAACGGTACCTTACAACGCATATCCCGCTGCAGCTAGTCCCTGCAAGAAGGATGGCACAACATCCTTATCTGCCGCCTCGACCCAGCCCCTCACTCTTCGATCCGCGCCGGCCAACCGCGACAGTTCGCGACCCACAAACTCACGCACGTCGCCAACGTGTGCGACAGGGTCTCTGGGAGCAGATTCGGCGGCAGCGAGGCGCGTATACGCGGCTTGGTAGCCTGCAGACTGTTCTTCCAGGTCAATCGTGGTAAGGCCTGCATCTGCATCTTCCGTTGACTTTGTGGCGAGGTGCTTGGGTTCGGAGAAGAGCAGAGCTAGAGCTGTCAATGCTTTGGGCCTACGTCCAGAGTATGAGAGTTGTTCGGTTGAGTAGTATACCAGCTTACCATGCCTCCACGTTCGGTTCCTGTAACATGACCGAGCTCTGGGTCAACATACGTGTCAGGCCGACGGCAGCGACCTTGCGATCTTTTGGTTGGAGCTTCTGCACCTGCGGGATGACGAAATTTGCGCAAATCTGTGCCCACAGACTATGATGTATATTTCATAAGTAAAAAAGGCATGACTGCGAAGCAGGGAAGACACGCACCCAGGTTGAATTTCTTCGACGGTTCGAATGACGTAGTCCGGCGTGAGCCCTTCCACATTGATCGCCATAGCGTACATGAGAAAGTACACAAAGTGGTATACATAGTTGTCAGTTTTGCTGGTCTGCATACGTGTAAGCAAGGTGACAATGAGCGGTCGGAAATACTGCTGCAGATCTGATCTATTACCGGAATAAGATCAGAATACATCACGTGTGAGGCAATTTATGATACAGAGTACTTACGGACGAATATTGAGCACAACAGCCCGCAACAACTCAAATCCCCAAACGTCATTAAGCTTTGACGGTATGAGACGCTGCTGGACGACGGCGAGGACGCTCGTGAATTGTTCGGTTGCGACCATCTGCGCCGAGTCGCGCGCGAGGAAGGCCTGGAGCAACTTTACGAGTCCAGGAATACTGCCCTTCTGCTGCCAGATTGCCGGAGTGAGCAAAAATGGAAGCAACGAACGGTAGTCCGTCGGGACGCCTGAGTGCTGGTCAAGCATCTGCGCCAGAATCTGGAAGACGTATGGAATATATTCTGTGCCGAAGAGTGAGTCACGAAATCAAAACAGGTCAGAAATAGGAGCACTCACGATCTATGTCTTGTTGAAGGATAACAGTGAAGGGGCCAAAAAGCGTTTGCTCAAATGTGAGGACCGCGCTTGGGTTTGCAGGACCGATGAATCTGGAGCAGATATGAACTCTGATGAATGACCTCAAGATTCTGTCTCAAAACACATACCTGATGAGTGCCGATATGCTCTCGAAGATGTATTGATCGAATTGTGGGTTGCTAGGATTCTTAGATATGACGCCTAGGATAACCACTAGGCGTTGGAGTATCCGCTCGAATCCGTCTGCAAGTGTCTGGCGCGCAGTTAGAATGAGCCGCATAATACCTAAATTAGAGGTTTCGATACTGTTCGATGTTTCGCCACTGCCCAGAGGAAAAAGGGGACGCACAGCGCATGAGGAAGTCATTTTCGGCGACTTTTTCAGGAGTGGAGGCCGATTCGACTTTACCAAGAATCATATCGATGAGTTGTGGCGCAAATTCCCGAACATCCGTGGGAGTGAACCTGAATCATGTTGACAACGCAGTAAGGGGATGGAAGAGCAAAGCACTTACATTATGGTATTCCCTGAACGTATGAAGAGAATGCGATCGATGGCCACCGCGGCGTAAGTAGAGACGACAGTATTCTCTGAAGCCAGATGGCGAGTGAGGAGAGGGAGGACAGACATCAGTTGTTCTTTTGTCAGCTTGATCACGACAGACAAAATCATTGTAAGCTTCGAAGGGATGGACAAGAAGAGCAACGTACCTGATTCCGGAAAACGTACAAGTATCGGATAGCGTCGACCTGAAGAACGGAATGAACGCTCCCCGGGTCTGCCTGCAAATCCTGGAAAATGTTATCACTGAAGAATTTGACGACATCAACCAGCAGGTTCGTCGACGTGACACCAAACTGCAGTTGGTGTATGAGCGATTCTCAGGATCGAGAATTTCAAACATGCGTACCGTCGTTGCCGTCCGAATCGCGACATTTTCGAATAGATATATTGCCGAATCCTTACTCTTCCATCCTTCATCACTCGCCTTCAGCCCCGAATAAGACTCCAATCCTCTCTGAATCCATTCTCCTACGACTTGCGTTGTTTCGGACTCAAAACCGCTCGCCACTAGAGCTCGTATGACATCGCCAGCGGCCTGGCGGGGGGGTCGCAATCTCGCTGACCGCCAGATCCCCGCGGATGAACTCGAGGGGAGAGTCCTCGAATATCTCGAGGTCGTGTTCGCGCAGGCCGACATTAGGAACAACGACGCCCTGAACAAGGCCGGAGATGGTATCACGGGAACCGAATAGGTCCTTGTAGGACCCAGAGCGAATAGCGGTGGAAATAAAGCGGAGAGATTGGGAGACGAGCTGAAATGCAACATTAGAATTACGCGCAGGAGAGATAATGAGGCGTACCGAATCATATGAGATACCAAGCTGTTTCCCACCGCCAACAAGCTCCCATATCGCGCGAACAAACACTTCGACTGAAGAGGATCTGGCAAGAACCTCCGGATAAAGTTTCGCATACATCTTTGTACAGCATTAGAACATCCAAATGATAGACATGAGAAGGAGGCTCACTTCGGCGATCTCCAGAATACTTGTCCGGATTTTAGATGGGATTGACGGAGTGACTTCGTCTACCTATAAACAGGGATAGAGCTTCGATCTCATCGTCAGATGAGAGGAAAAGCGAAAAACTCACATCTGTCCGAAGCTCCTGCGGATCCCAAGCCATCAACCTCATGAAATAGCCTGTATCTCTATCGAAAAATTCGTTGTGGCCATCCTCGAAGCTCGGGGACAAGTCCTGACATGTAAGGTCGTGGAATATCTCGACGAGAAGATATACTGTCTGTGAGATGGATCCAAGCACAGGCTGTGAAGGAGGAGGTGAAGAGAAGAGAAGCTGCATGGAAAGCTGAAAGAGTTGGAGGAAAGGCGGAGTGAATTTTTCAAGGACAAGATTAATGGTAGAGAACAGATCATCGGAACGAGACTGCGATCGCCAACGGGAGAAAATGGAGTGGGCTGTCTCAAGAACGCCAATGTTGATGTTGAAGTCTTCTACACTGAGCGATGCCACAAGTTGCTGTGCCCAGAATAAAAGAGCATCAGCAGTCGCTATATTTGAAGAGAGGAATCAGAGGCGCACGTCAATAAGGTCTGGCCATGCACTAGGGAAGTCTATCTCTGCGATCAAAGAAACTGATTCAGCTATCTGTGCACGTATGGCTTTATCTGAAGGGCTTGAGAGGGAGATCATGGCAGGAACGAGCTGCGATTTGAGAGAAACTTTGTCCTTCTCTGAGATCGGGGACTCATCCTGACAGATATGTTTGGCTGAAGTAGGATATGTGTGTAAAATATAACGGCGCACATCCTCCATCCATCTCATTTTGACCACATTCTTCAGATACACGCTCCCTGCCAATCGCACTGCGCGATCTTGAGCACCATTGAGGACGAGTTGGAGGAGATGGTTGACGAAAGCGGGCTGAAGACTATATCGTTGAAGAGATTGTTCTGATTGCTTTCTTGTCTGAGGGGATAGAGATGCGAGGAGGAGAGCTGGAATATCGGACATGATGAGGGACAAGAGATGAAACACAGATTCCAAAATCCACACAAAACAAAATCGGACGCGTTCCATACATGTGACCTTCATCACCGTTACTGTCACACCACGTGTTAGCGCGACTGTGACAACTCTGAAGCGGCGCTGCGGCGCGTTCAATGACCTGCCAGCAGCGGGCGGCGCTGCGATAAACTCTGTACATTACAAAACGCAATTCTTTGAACAACATGACTCAAAATCCCGGAAACATAGCAAGATGCTCTCCGACTGCGGGTGGTATAAGATTCGTCGGTTTCATCCATTCCCTTATGGGTTGGCATGTCTGGTATTTGCCCTAAGTACCCCAAGTTAGTACTTAAAAGCTGAGCGCTGATGGTGCGTCCAAGGGTGCTCGAAGTTGAACTCTTTCAATAGATATGTCAATATGATCACATGTGATTGATCATCTCCATCCCAACAACTTCTTCGAGTCAATGCACGAGTGAGGCTGCCATCCAGACAAATCCAGGCTTTTCCATCATCCTACCATGAAATTCTGAGCTGACAACCTAAGCATTCTTGTATTTTAGATATGTCCAGTTACGCACTGGCAGGTTCTGGTGACAACATGTCGAGAGCTAAGAAGTTCTTAGTCTCCGTTGCTGACCTAACACAGAAGATAGTCGTTCTGTAAGAAGTTCTCTGAAATATGACAATGATCTACAGATCCGGATCAGAGCGCGATGATGCTCTAAAACTGCTTCTGCAGCCAATACGATGTTCGATGTAGATTCACTCGCCCATTCAAATATGGGAGGTTCCCCAAGTATTGTGCTTGCTTCGGGAGCCTGGGTTGGCCTGGGTTGGATGGAGAGGCTTCGATGTGTGATGGCAATAGGCATTGCGATCGCACTATACGGCTGGGGTCGGCATTCGCGATGCAAGGATGATCAATATGTATGTAAGTGTAGCGAGGTTTGGATGTAAAGGAATCCGGCATTCTAAGTATACTGACACCGAGGCGATTGAAAATTGATGTTTACAGTATGCTGCGGGTCTTCCGGATGCGGTACTGTCCGAATTTCACTCACTCTTTGCTGGCCAGCCTGGCTAATTTCATCTCATCTAGATGGCAGTGGACCCATAATTTTCTTGAGATTCGCACATCAGGCTGTTTGGCATCCTGAACCAATTCTCTGACTGCGGACCATTCATCACTGTCATCAACTATTCTTGTCTACCGAAGACTCTATTTCTTCCAACAAAACAGCGGTTGAGTATTTGGATTCCCCATACAATCTCAGCCTCGTTGGGTAATTTCCGCAGTCTCTTGAATGCCAAGGCTAACGAAAAGCTAATATTCTATCGGAAATCTCACCGCGTGCTACAATTGAAATCAAAACGGCCATCATTCTCGGTTCTGTTTCGCCCTATGGTCCATGTGGTGGGACTTCGACCGTGGTTGTGGTTCGGTGTTGCCGGCAATTAACCTTCCACTTCTTTGGCCCGAATCCTTCACAAGAAATTGAGAAAGCCGTGGAGTTAGTCTCTGACGTTGTTACAGTTGTCTTTGGCGACTTCTCGAACTGATGAACATTATAGTTCAGTGATGCGGAAAAAAACGAAATGGCGGGGATGAGAAGAACGAGAAGGAGTGATCGTTAAGCTGAACAATACAGACCTGCGGATTTGTCAGGTGCATGCAGAGTTTCGACGGAACAGTGTCATGCGACGAGCCCGGAGCGTGACTTTTGCACCTAAGGTGGTTTGTGCAGTCTAACAATCGAGTCGAGTCGGCCGGCCTCTCACATGGTACTTGAGTTTGAGGGCTTGTTCTTAGTTTTCGAAATTTCAACCCTTGCTTATACTTCGTTCCCGGTACGTCCCACGCATTCAACGATCCTCATAATGTAACAGTACATACCATCCCTGAGGGTTTTCTTTTTTTTCATGTATGATGCCGTTGAACCACCTTCTATGTTCGAAGTTTGGTCTGTCGTCTGTGTATTCGACGTTTGGGCCAGGCATACTAACTCAACGCTAGTTTCGATCTTTTCCTCTGCCCCGCTGGTGCACTTTGAAGACGCCTCCCGACCTTTGGTTTCGGATCAGAGGTGAAGCAAAGCGGTGACCACAAGCGTCCGGCTATGGTAAGCCTCACAGACTTTATTCACTCTTTGGTTGAGTACGACGCCGCAATGGCTTGCTTGCCGTTTGGTTGTAGTCTCCTTCGACAAGACCATAGACGCAAGGCCGAGTTTCTTGAAGGTAGACATTGAAATGTAGTCTGGCTCTCATGGAACTGGCCATTGTGGAAATTGGCAGACTGAGGCAAATGCCAACATACTCAATTGAAAACGAAGTCGAGGTCAAACAACATGGTATCAAAACGTTTCAACACGGAAAGTCTGTCAACATAGTCCCATTATCGAAAATCGAAAAAAGACAGTGAGGCTGAGGACAAAGAAGCGAACGGTTGATCAGAAAGAATGATCCAAGGAAAGCCTGTGACATGGTAAGAAATAGATTGATATCGAAAAGAATGTCTTCATCAATTTTCTTCACACATCAATGATGGTCTTCTCTTCCTTTCACACTTGACAATGAAGTTGCTTCAGCTTAATCAATCACTAGTGGATGAGAAAAATCACGTACCCCCTCATTCTTATATGGAAGATGAAGACAATAAATTAGGCGGCGACGGGCACAGGAGTCTGAGTCCAAACCACGGCCTCCGTGTTCGTCACAAAGTACGGGTATATGGGCGCGAGACTCTTGACAAGTCTAGTGGCCGTGACCACGGTCGGCGTAGCCGACGTCGAGCCAGAAGCATCCTGCGTGCTCAACGTCAGAGATGGCACAGAGACGCTGTTGCAAGCAAACTAACCGAGTCGGCGACCACGGTGGTAAGGAGAGCAAAGAATGGAACGAGGAGAGCGAGGAGCTGCATTGGATAATGATCTCGGGGAGGGTATTGTGGAGGGGTGAAGAAAGGGTCGCACGAAGCAAAGCCTTATACTACGACAAACGTCCCCAAACTTGTGACTACGCACCCCGGCCGATGGCAATTCGAGCCCAGTCAGCAGTTTTGTGGATAGGCTCGCAAGCCGTAGCTCCTGATCAGCTAAAGCAGAGCCTGTCCGATACTCGCACCGACCTGAATGTATAGCGAAGGGCGATTCGTCATTTCCGAAGTCAACTTACCGGTTCCAAGTCCGCAGCATAAGAAGATACACGAAACAAGAGGTACCACCTGTAAGATGAATACGTGGGTACTGCCGAGGTGAAGGATCAGAAAGGTATCTGATAACGGCATGAGTATGTATACCCACGTCCCTGGTTGATCTGACGTAGTCCATCCACGCTTGGCATGAATTTGTCTCAGGCTCTCAGAGGTCCGTTTCATCGTTTCATCGTAAGCAAGCAGTAAAGATGGTTGAAAAATTGAGCGCTAAGGTTTGACAGTTAGATGACAGTCCGAGAGAGTGAAAGTATAGCCGATACTTCAATACGCAATCAGCTGTACTGATTCGACCATATTATTGGTTCATGAATCCAGAAAAGGATGGTCCAGTAACACGAGGTATCGGAGAACGATGAAGAGCGAAGTCAGGGTCCGAGATGCGGCAGATCAGCGCTGCGGATACAGAAGCGGACCCTGAAGTTTGAGAGTCTGTGAGAAATCTCTTGATTCGATAAGGCTTTTGCCGCGAGAAAACATGCGCAATCACGACATATTGACGGACCGCCACCACCGAGATGGGATCACGACATTTTGCAACTCCCCTTAGGGCAGCTCATTGAGGACATGCCGGATGATGCACTTACATAGAAGGGCTTGCGGTGTGGTCTAGGATGGCCTATGTGACGGCAGTCATGCCCGTGGGGAAGTGGGAGGAATCTGAGGTCGTTCGCGCGCAGACCCGGTACCGACCTGGCTGCGGGATTCGCCGAGCAGAAGGATTCATCCGACAGGTCCGCAGCAGTGAGAGTGTGTGTGTTCTGAGTTCCGTCGTCACGCACCGCCAAGGTACCATTCATGGGGCGGCTTCGAAGAAATTTCCGACCCTGATGCTGTGCAAAGACAACTGAAGACAACCGATGGGCCCGCAAACGGAAGTAAACGGAGAGGCACTTCTGCTGATCGGTGGCGGTTTACTTGAAGGGCCGATCAACAATGAGATCGAAATTGGACATGGGCATGCAACAGATTTCAGCAAGGAGCAGACTCTAGTATGCTGTTAAAAAGACAAAGTGCGCGAAAGAAATGCACGTCCTCATCCGACATGCGGCATGAAAGTAGAGCGAATTTATGCGGCCTTACGCCTTACAGTAGAGGTTGTCACTTTCAGAATAAGTATCAGTGCCGTTGTGTCTGTATAAAGTAAATCCAAGCATGACGAAGTGATGGACGGAGGCAAAGTAAGGCGGTGGTACTATAGGTTAATTCAACAAAGCAGGCAATTTTGAATGTGATTATGCAATTTAAACTCAAAATAATTCGGGTTGGCTGATACAGATCCGGCATCTCTCCGGCCCGTCTCGGGATCCAGACGAAAATTGAAAATTCGGCTGCCGTTTAAAGTTTGGTGTCCGGCGCAGGCAATAACGGTGCCGGCCCTGTTCACTCTGTAATCTCAGCGACCCTGAGACTTCAAGTTGTAGCGTGAGTACTCACCCGAATTCAAGGCGGAGGCAAATCATCCTTACCTATTCGATATTTGGCCTCATCCCACTTGTTTCTGCTGCGCTTCCACGGCTGTGACTTCCAGCGGGCATCGCTCAGATTGTGAGTAGTCTATGTATAGCACTTTGAATTGCTACCGTTTGCCCTTTTGATTCTGAATTGCCAGTCTCTGTGCATCCAACGCTGACCTCCAGCTTCTACGTGCCATCAAAAGCCGAAGGATTTAATGTCAGATCATGCCCTTGATAGTCCGTATATTGAACATGTCTACGCGTGTGAATTTTCAAACTCAACAGCTGCATCCGTCCTGGGTAGTAGAGATCAAGTTGCGGCACCCGCTGTCAAAAAGCGCTCGGGGACATAGTTGTAACAAGGACATTGAAACCTCCGTCAGGTTATCATTTCACATCATCTCCCCTGGCCGCATCTCGCATCACACGACGGCCGACCGTTGGAAGCGGCTTGCTCATGGATTCTTTTCCCACAAACTCCTTTACGCAAGGTACAGTATGCTAACTTTCAATCGCGACGTCGCATCTGTACGTTGACGTTCCTTTACGAACCACTGTGTGCCTCAGGTCGAACCATTTCTTGTTTTCTGAATTACTCAGAGAGGATCTCCAAATTTCATGATTGTCCAATTGGGACTCGGCCGCATGCGAACGTCGTCCTTTGCGCATAGTCACAGGACTGACTTGATTGCAAGTCTGACGGACAATGTACTTCATCCGTTTAAAAGCTGGGTCTTTGAGGTAAGTGAGATACTCACCCCGCTCATTCTCCTTGAGCTTGCCCACCGTCCTTCATTAAGAGTCTCATCTGACTTGGCGTTTGTCATTCTTCAGCGATGATCCTGTCTCCCGCTTTCATTTCTCTCGCTCTCTCAGTAACGGCTCTTGCAGCCATAGGCCCCGTCACCAACTTGGACATTTCCAATGTCATTTTGGCTCCCGATGGCTTTGAACGCGGGTAAGTCTTGAGCATTTCAACGTCTTAGTGCCTTCCGATACATAAATTTTTTATAGCACTGTCGTCGCTGGGGGGTCAATGCCTGGCCCCGTCATCACTGGTAATAAGGGAGACAACTTCCAGATCACCGTCGCCGACAACTTGTCCAATGATACTATGAGGCAAAGCACCTCCATTGTAAGCACAGCTCGTTACATGGGTGGTTTGCGCCCTCACAACTCTTCGAAAAACAGCATTGGCATGGGTTGTTTCAGCACAACACGACTTGGGCGGACGGCGTCGCATTCGTCGGCCAGTGCCCCATCGCTCCGAACAACTCTTTCTTGTACAACTTCAACGTTCCGGACCAGGCCGGCACTTTCTGGTACCATTCCCATCTCTCGACTCAGTACTGCGATGGTTTGAGGGGCGCCTTTGTCATCTATGATCCCAATGATCCTCATGCTAGTTTATATGATATTGATGACGGTCGGTCTTCGCTGGTTTACATCTATTCTATTATTTTCTCAACTACCGACAGAATCAACGATCATCTCCCTCTCCGACTGGTATCACACACCCGCACCCTCTGCAGGACTTGTTCCGTAAGAAGTCCGGGCTCGGTTGTATCCGTGGGAGACAACGCTGAAGATAACGTGTTATCAGTACATCCGATGCCACTTTGATCAATGGTTTGGGACGCTACGCTGGTGGGCCGGGTTCGGACCTGGCCGTTGTTAATGTTACGTCTGGCAAACGGTCAGCAAGAATGTGTCCATGGCTCCCCGATAGAGTTGCCTGACACTTGCCCCTGTTTTTCTAGCTACCGCTTCCGTCTCATCAATATGTCATGCGACCCTAATTTCGTCTTCAGCATTGATGGCCATTCCATGACTGTCATTGAAACTGACGGTGTTAATACGCAACCTCTCGTTGTTGACTCACTCCAGATCTATGCCAGTGAGTCAATTGCGTACTTTTTTTTCGCGTGAAATTTATTCTTACCTTATCACCAACTTATCACAAGGCCAGCGTTACTCCATTATTGTAAGGACCGTCAAAACACGTTATGTAGCACAGCTAGACTGATTTACCTCTATTATTCAGGTCGAAGCCAACCAAACGGTCGGAAACTACTGTGAGTTCTTCTATGAACGTTTGTGAGGTGTTGTGGAGTGCCATCCTGAACCAACACCGCATCAGGGATTCGTGCGCAGCCGAACCTGGGTACCACGACTTTCGATGGTGGCCTGAATGTTGCCATTCTTCGATACAGCGGTGCCGATGTAGTTGACCCAACGACCAACCAAACTACTAGTGTCCTTGCTCTCAACGAGACTGACCTTCACGTACGTTCAGTTGAAATTTGCATGTATTTTACACACTGAGTCCTTTTTTTTTCTTATAGCCGCTTGACACTACCGTCACTGTTGTGCGTAGATAGAACTATTTGACAAACGCAGACTGGCTCTGACAAGTTGCATTTTAATAGCCGGGCGAGGCCACGCAGGGCGGTGCAGATATCAACATCAACCTGGCTGTTGTCTTCGTGGGTTTGGACTTGTTTTGGGATTGGAATTGTTTTTGACAACCTATCTTCATCACAGAATGCGACTCTGCTCGAGTTCACCGTCAATGGTCTTCCTTTCCAAAACCCAACTGTCCCGGTCCTCTTGCAAATCCTTAGTGGTGCTCGGACAGCGACGGATCTCCTTCCTTCTGGCAGTGTCTACTCCCTTCAAGCTAACAAGACTGTGGAGATAACCATTCCGGGCGGTGCTGTTGGTGGCGGAGTAAGTGTCTGCGTTGCTTGTGTTCTCCATCCCGCTGACCGAAGGTGTAATATAGCATCCTATTCATCTGCACGGTGTAAGTACTAAGCACGACTTCACATATGGTTATACAGTCTCATTTTGAATCTCTCAGCATACCTTCAACGTGGTGAGGAGCGCTGGTAGTGCCGTTTACAACTATGACAACCCAGTTCAACGCGACACCGTTAACATCGGCACGACGGGCGATAACGTTACTATCCGTTTCACTACCGATAACCCCGGCCCGTGGTTCCTTCACTGGTATGTGATCAATCTGACCTGCCACGACAGATGCTGTATATTGATAAAATTTATGCTCTTTAGCCACATTGACTGGCATCTCCAGGCGTAAGCTCCTGTCTCCAATTTTCCATGGTACGACCATGCTCATAAATTGCTTCTTACAGCGGCTTTGCTGTCGTCATGGCTGAAGACGTTTCTGAAGTGAATTCTTCTGTGAGCTCGACGCTCCCGACTGCTTGGAGCGGCTTGTGTCCCATCTACGATGCCTTGGATTCGTCGCTGCAATAGATAATTAACCTGCCTCTTCATAAGCTTTGTAGTTATTCTTTATTCTCCAGTCGTTCGGAATTGTCTTTCCTTTTTACCCTTCCCTTCATTTCTTAGATGTCCTGCGTACTGCTCTCGTCCTTTGAATACTTTTGGTCATTGGATGCTTTCCCTTCTGCGGTAGGACTGGACATTGGGTATTTGTGCCACTTCTTAAAACCAAATCTGTTATGGGAATTTTTGCGGAATTGTTTTGTTTTGTACTGAATATTCTCGCTGCTGCAGGATCTGGATTGTCCCCGCTCATACTTACAACTGCTTTCGCAAATAAATTGACTTGAATTTGTCAGTGCGTGGATAAGATGGAGCCTGGAGCCAAAATGGTGGCCTCGTATCACATGATCATGATCAACTCTTCGGAAGACTGCGGCGGCCGTTCAAAGTCTCAGATCAGACGGTCAACAATTTCTAGCCCTTTTACTTATGGCAAGCGTTCAAATTTTTAACATTTAACGTCTAGTCCTGCGTCATGTCTATCTGTCTGGGTGACTTTATGCTTACTGTNAATCAGCTTCGNCTCTGGTGCGACTTATCTAGATGACATCGGCTTTTTTGCTGGTGCCATACTGTGCGGACGACCANAATTACTCGTCCTACATTATCCTTCGACGCGCTCATACAAGCCCGGCAAGCCTGTTGAGTTGAAATACGTTGCGCTTATCACAAGCTTCCGTGTGAGCAATGAGTCGTATGTTNGTGATACTCGCCCCCGCCGTACAGCTAGAGGTCCGAAAGCGATAGCGGTAAAGGAGAAGTATTTTTCAGATGAGATGTGAGAGAAGCTAAAGTTTCTCAAGACAATATGAGATCAATACTGCACGTTGTTNCATCCCCATGACACAGNTTGTGAGTTCTTGTTTTANTTTTCCCGAACTTCATGCAGCCGATGGTGAGACAACCTCGTATAGTGCACTACAGCATAGTCCGCATCTTCGAGGAAAGCGATATAATAATTGAAAATGAAAGCGCGGATATGCAAACGTCCTCTAAATTCCACATTGTAGTGGCTCAGTCGTGAGGTATGCAATCTTCCTCTATGTCCGTCTTCAAACCACNGTCNCCGATGGCCATATGAGCGCTAGTACAAACNAGATCCGGGCGTGGATGATATGTCATAAACAAGTTCAATCGTTCTTATACGCCGACACACACTCGCTTCCCAACTCATCATNCAAAGTANCGTTTCCTGNGTATCGTTTCTGTNTTTCTTGCTGGGTTTATGCTCACCNTTAATCAACTCCGAGGCAGGTNCATCTATAATAACATCCATTACCATCTGGACGACACCATCTTCTATGCTAACGATTGGGCGGAATAACACGGTTTTNCTTNGGANATCATTCCCATTCNCTCATACACACCTGGNCAGCAACNNAAACTTAANCACTGTCTCGTTANCACGAGCTTCAGTGTTCGAGAGGAACCCTATTCCCCGGGCACTCGTTTTCGCCGTATTCTTNGGGGCCCGAGGGCGGTGGCAATCAAGGAGAAGTATTTCCCCGATTAGATGGGTGAGAAGTTCAGCTTTGTGAAGACGATATGGAAACTGCANTGCACATTACCTCATCCTACTGACATCCTTGTGAGTTCATCCTTCTCTGAATATCATGATGTCTTTAGTGACACGACGTTGCCTAGTGCATTATACTATGGTTCACGCCTTCGACGAGGGAGAAAGAAGGAGCTAGAGNGGACGATTGAGAACAGAACAGCGAGTGTTGCTCTAGATTTATCAACGGTTTTTTTCTAAAATGAAACTTGCCACTGGAGGTCATACTAGTCTCGGCTGGCGCTGTACTGTGGTATGACTGTTGTCTCCATTTGATTGTCATTGTCCAGTCTCTGTTTTGCTATTGTTCTCGATAAAATTGCTATCTCTACGCNCAAACGGTTTGAGAATGCTGACTGTCCTTCGTTCCTAATTACTCGGTTCAAGGGGCGGCGGTTTCATATACATTCAACNTGTCGAAGGTGGCTCAGNGTACCAATACCACCACTTTGCGGACGACGAGTGCAGCGACTCGGCGAGCGCATCCGGTTTTTCCCATGGTATTCGAGACACCTTTCCCCAGTACGGAGCGCGTCCGCGTGCGTTGGNCTCACTCCGTTCGTGGGATGGGCGCGGGGCGGCAGACGGCGGGTAGGNATTGTGGATGTNGGGGCGTTTTGGGGCGCGGACGCAAGCGTCGTGGCCAAAAGGAGGGGATTCTTTTGCGTCTGGAGTATAAGGGCTCTTGTCAAACAACTCCGTCGACTAACTTATANAAGTAGACTTTTTCATGAGCCTAAGTTGNGTTTGTCAACTTCCGCTCATTTCCGAAACAATATGCCAGCGTCTGGGCGAGGAAACGNGATTNTCCTTCNGATATGCTTCCCATCCGCTCTTACAACTTCGTCGTTACGAGCTTTCGCTTGNCNGGGGAGCCACATATTCCTGGAACTCGCTTCCCNGCTATTCATATGGGCCCGCGAGCGACAGAGGTCAAAGAAAAGAACTTCCCANACGAGNTGGAAGAGGAGATCTCTTTTTTGAAGACNACNTGAAAGCAGTGCTGCNCCCTGATTCATCCCGAGGGACATACCTCGTGAGTTTTNTTTTTCGCTGTCTGAAGAGTCTATAGTCCTGAAACGACCTTGTTTAGTATACTATAAGNTTGGTCGAGCTTTTGATNTAGCTGAGCAAAGGAAGCAAGAAAAAGAAAANNANAGANTTGCAAAANNGNAG
>SGPL01000231.1:18706-49167 GCA_004802705.1 Bondarzewia mesenterica
TCCGTAGATNTCNNNCNAGTCTCAAGCTGTGGTGGCGCAGTCCTACTAGTGCGTNCTNCATATCTCCTCCAANCAGGACGACTNCTNTTTATCCTCNTTCAAAAACATCAGCAATCAATGGAGGCATATGGGAGTGAGCNTTAGAGTACAATGTGCTTTTTCNTCGTGATGAGTCAAACACGCCCCATCAGTCTCNCCTGGACAGTACATTGAAGACTTNCTGNCAAGCAAAGNTANCAAACGAANGATNNATGCATTCACTANGAAGAGAATGNTTGCGCNCNAGAGTTTGGCATTGAGGTTTATACGAATNGCCGATTGTTAACCCAATGCTCTACAATGCTCTTGACGAGAGCTGGCTGATCTCCCGAGACCTTTATATGAGATGANGGACATTCAATATNAGTGGTCTCACGAGTGCACTAACACGTGAGTCAGAATCAAATACGCACGAAATGTCCTGCTTCCGCTATCAATATCAAAGTCATGTTGCCCGCACNGTCGCCTACAGCGCGGACGGTAGCAACATCAGACGAGGGCCATGGAACGTCTGGAGNATTGATGAAACGCTCTTGGAACGGGGTGCGAAGGAACTTAAGCTATACGCAATATATGGGTCATAAAACTCCCTTGCTTCCTGAAAATGAAAACGAAAGGCTCCTACGAAAGAAATGATACCAGGCCAACCACAATTGCAATCTAGTTTACCGACGTAGTCTATGACAAACAACGACCCCTCAGAGACTGTCGTAAGCAAATCGTAGGACTGAAACGCCGACTTACGGAGAAGTCGAATCCCATCCTTCAACAAAGGTTCGTACATCAGATGCGCCTCTTGTACTCTACGATATGTTCATTTAACATCCTCGGATGTGCAGATCGGAGAGATAAACTCACAAATCTCCCGTGCTCATGAAGGCGTTAAAGACGTCGTCATCCAGAGCTTTGAATTTTATATCCGCTGGTACTCCAAGTGCCTGCTTCGTATCCGCATTGTTGAAAAACGCGTTCAAGTGGGAGAACACCGGGAAGCAGCCATCAACAGAACCATCGCACTGTTAGAGGATAAGCGTCAGCGTGATAACCCGCAGCCGTCCTTGAACCGAGAACCACCTTTCGTTTGACGTTCTCGGTCATCGTGCCGTGGGTATCCGCTGACCATGTCTCGTTACATACTTGCAACGCATGGATTCGGTGTTCAATTGATGAGTTTTCGTAAGCGAATTGTATGCTTTCCAGACAAAACGGTAGAATCGAGAAGAGTCTTTCACACGTCGTCGAGTTGTACAAATGCGTGTTATAACATCGCTGCTGCAGCAACCAACGATAGTGCGAGAGTGTATCCTGGAATTGTTTGATTCAGTCCGTTACCCACAATGACAAGTGAAAAGAAGTATCGCGCACGGAGTATGGGTTGCTGACCATCAACGAGTCGAGATTGATGTGGATCGCTCCTGGTTGTCCCTCGCCGAGCGCGAGCGCCTTATTTTGTTCATGGATCACGGTGGCAATGTGAGGTACATAGGTCTAAATTGTTGATTCATTCTTAAGCATCTCAACAACGATAAGTAGAATTTTATTACACTTACTCCTCCGTAGGACCCACTTGCAACAACAAACTTGTTCCTATGATTCGGAGTCAGTCACACAGCTTGTTGAATGGCGCGGATTATCAGGCGCGTACTTCGCGAGATGTGGGTACAACAGGAAGAACTTTTGCAAGAAGTCGTATACATCATAAGCGGCTTCAGAATCCTTTTAGCCCAATCATACTGTCGCGTCATTGATGTCCGAGCAATCGACATACCTGAGCGGCTGTTGTTGACCATGGTGCCATATGAGAAACCAACGCCGATCGGCTGCCGGCCCAACGCAAACAGATTAGCACAGAAAGGATGAAAATAAATTTGCTATCGAAGCGCACATGATCTAAAGCAAGCAAATTGAAGTGTTCGGACCATGCGTCTGGGTTGGGAATAGTGCTGCCATTAGCTGTGAGGCTGCAGTGTGATTCTGTACTCGTAATCATGAAAGATTCAAGTGAGCGCAGTTGATTCAAATAGGATTTCCATACTTACGAGCGACCATGGGGTTGAGTAGGCCTGTAGTGCCTGGACCCCCTCCGATCGTCAATCTTGAAACTTTGTTTCAGCGCGGATGACTCAGTGTCGAGATGACTGATCTTACATCACAGGCGCGTTTAGTGCATCCTTCTGTGCCTCAAAAAGCCTACAAAAGTGTTATATTGAACTTGGATGACAACGTCGGACCGGTTTGCATACCAATAGAAAGATCTCTTGGGCGATTCTTCGCAATCGCCCTTAAGACCGACGTATCCCGAGTGAGACGAACCTTTACCGTCGGCACCGGCACACAGACTGGTAGGATCATTTCTTGTCCAAAAGAATTGTTCAGTCATACTCTTGTTTGACGGTAGTCTGAAGTGCCCAGTCAGTGTCAACATGATACCTGCAAATATAAGCGTCCTGAGGATTGTCGCCGCGTTATAGCGAGCCTGGCACGATGACTCTTTGCTGGAATCATCGCTCGAGTTCGGAGACGGGAGGAGGGAGGCTATTTTGTTTGTTGACAACATGTCAGTGGCGAACGCAGAGAAGACAACGAATAAGCAAAGTAAGATATAGTTACTTATGTATCTTGAGGCCTCGAGGCCCGAGCGCTTAATGATGACACATTTGCATCAATACGGTGCACATGCACACATGGTGAGTACCCAAGATAGGTCCTGAGTGCACTGCGCATGCGCAGGACTGCGCACCATTCACAATACAGCCGGACGACTATCTAGAGCTTTTCAAAGACGCGGCCGGCATACACCGCGTGCTGTTCATTACACTTGTTTTCCATCTCATCGAAGCGCCGCGAGCGCAACTGATTGGAAGATCCACATCCTGACAAGGCAGATCAACATCAAAAGGAGAACAGCAAAGATAGACGTGCATCACAAACTCTGAGCTTGATGCGTGATGTAGTTAGAAAGGGGAGTCAGCTTGACATATTGAGTACTCAAGTGCATGTAAGAATCTCCTTACGCATCAGTACTTTTGTCCATTTCGTGAAATTTTCCCACAGTCTTCTAGCCTTCCCAACGAAAAGGCAGTAATATAGTTGCAGCACTCGCGATCGGCAGTCTCGAAGAGGTCGCATAGCCCGAGCACAATGACCCGCATGGATAAATTAATCCGGTGCGGCAGAGTCCACTTGGCGCTCTACTAATGATCTTCTTCAAAGGGATCCAGTAAAGGTTCAGAAAATCTCGTCGTCCCGGAACAAGTAGGACTCAGAGGCTGTAAGGAAGCGAGTCAGGTAGGAGGGAAACGAGCAAGGCTCAAGCCAAAGTTCGAGAGAAAGATGGTGGCGAGTTCGGCATGCACAGTAGAGGTGGATATATGAGTGTGCAGTAGCCCGAGAGGAGCTGAGACCGGGGCGAGCTCATAAGAATCACTGCTTCACTTCAATCAGTCATTGCGGTTTTTATCATCAGCGAAAGGGCAGAAAGTATCCCTCGCAAGGGAGACACGGGATTCTCCGTTGAGTTTAGTCAGACAAAGGATTGCCTATTATGGCAATGTAAGAACGCGCAGATTTTGGCCGTCGAAAGGGATAGTACTACAAGAATAAAATACAGAGGGATTCTGCGTAAAAAATTCCTACCGTAGATCCATAATAAATACATATATAACATCATCGAAGGTAGTAGCATAGCCATCATAGACTGATATGGCACTAGATGAGAAGGTGGCAGAGGAGGAGGCAGGGTTAAAAAGGAGATAAATAAAGGAGCTAGTAGATTTAGAGGTACTAGATGGATCACTTAAATGGGTACTTCTCTCATTGAAAGTGGGATACTTGAGTGATATGGTAGGTGAGAGAGGTAGTGTAGATGTATCAAATTTATTCTGCTCATATGCATAAAGCATCTGATATTGGAGGGGATAGTGATAGATGGACCTTATGTACAGTCAGCTTCATTAGAGACATTTTAGGGAGGGGAGGGACATGTCTAGTTCACTTCTCCTCATGTAAATGTCTTCTGTAAAGAACTCAGTTCATTCTCTATAGTCGCTGTTAGACTAAGATGAACTAATGAAGCTCTTACCTAACTCATCATATCTATAGGTGACTCGGCTCACTCTGCTTGCTTCTTGCTTGCTCGACTCTCTGATTCCTCTTTGCTTCTCTCTACCTTATCTTCTTTTATGCTCCTCTCATCTTTATTCATACATGTAATGTTTGACCTTCTGAGTTTTTGCTCATGTAGTGAGTTACTGACATGCTCAATAGATGAACATGTCTATGCAAAGCCATTCATGAAGGAAAGTGCAACATTGTTCACATTGTTCATGTTGTTGAATAATGCTCGATAGGCTGAGTGGTCGACAAAGAGGTCAGATGGTGAAGGTTCATTATTTAAAGAGATGGAGAACAGTATGAGAAAGCAGATTGAGTTGATAGGATATAACAGAATTAAACTTAGGGCTATATTTGCTCACATAGCTGTTGAGCTAGAAATAGAAACTAGTATAAATTCTGCAACAAGAGGCAATAAGTCTGTGGTTAAAACTAGACTCTCAGATAAAAAATTCAGATAAAGAATCTCCTTAGTCAGAGATCCACAAAACTCTCCAATTGTATAAATTCGAATAAAGGCAGCACTAAACTGAACCCCTGGAGTGCTAAAACTGCTATGAACAAAAGTAATAGATGTACAGTTAAGAAAGACATGATCTTATAAATAGATCTAATCTTCAAAACTGTCTCCAAGCTCAATGGCACAGTGAGAGGAAATGATGAAGTCATAGACCTCTTATCATACCAGAGCTGAATGGATTCTCCTAGAGCTCTTCAGATGATGTTGAGGGTAAAAGCCATAGAATCTAGAATAAATGCCTATGACAAGTCATTGGTCAGGCACTCTTCGATGGATCAGTGTGAAATTCAAAATTGGGGGGGTTTGAAGGGTGAAAAATGAGAATGATATGATATAAACTAGAATGGGTATTATCTTTCCTTCTCATTCTTTTGGGTTTTTATACTCATCTAAAACCTCTCAATTTCATTTTTCTTATTTCCTTCTATCAGCAAATTCTCCATGGATTGTGCAAGGTGATCAGAGTTGAGCTCATCAAGCTGTACTAGAAGAAATGATGCTGCTGCTTAGATGATACCAAATGGGGCTTCAATGATGAACAAGAGGTAATTCTCTGATGTTGAGCTAAATATTTGAGCTGATGAGTCTAAGATTGATTTAGCATGCATAGCTATGATGCTATAAAATGACATATTTCTGTTTGAAGCATCAAGATCATGAAGCATATGAGATTCTTCTGAGAAATTTGCAAGTGCTCGAGATTCATCTAGTATGGTCTCTGTCTCCACAATCTGAGATTGGCTGAGCATCTTAGATAATCTAAGCAGTATCTCATCAATTAAAGTCAACAAGTCTAAAATTGAAAGCTGCTGTGCTAAGTCTTAGATTTCTATTAGCTCCTTGGATAGATTCTTTCAGATTTTTATCATTAAGGCTTGATTAATCTCTTATTGCTTCCCAGGTGACTTCTCTTTTTCAGAATCTCGACTTAAATTTCATTCCACCTTAATAATTCCCTTCTGGAGTGTGGTCTCTTCATAACTCTGACTTCATACTTGACAAGACTAGGATTGAGACTATCTTTGAATTGCAGGTAAGTTCTATCTTCTTGTTTATTGATGATAACTAAGTTTTTGTGCTGCTAAGGATGACCGAGTAGCATAGAAAATGTGACATTGTCTTTAATATAAAGATCTATCATTATGGTAAGGGTTTCAAATTTGAGTGGCACATTTTTGATGAGTCCTATGAGTTCACCTTCTCCTCCATTCATATTGTTCATGTGAATATTTGCTGACTTGTCCAATAGAAGCAGTACATAATCTTTCCTGGTATGTTTTAACATGATATTGAGCTATGATCTAGTATCAATGATGATGGGTATGGAATGACTATTGTTACAAGTGAGGGGAATATAAATAAGAGGTTTATTGAGTTTTTGAGTGAAATTAACCATAGCTGTCTTGATTATTGGCTTGTTAAATGGATTTGCAAAGGCCTTTATCGACCTTTTTGCTAGTAATTTTAAGATTGAATTCTCATTCTGATCTTTTGACCTAAACTTAAGAATATCTTGTAGTAATCCAGCAAGCTCTATTGAAGATTTGATAACTTCCTTGATGGGTAACTCAAAGTGCATCTTCATGATTTTGAAGAGAACTCGATTGAGATCAAAAGTGAAGGATATAACTGATTTTTGAGGGGTGTACTTTTACTTATTCCAATCTTTTGTTAGATCTGAATTCAGAAAATTGCAAGTTAATCAAGTTATAGTTTCATCCTGTTTTGGCTTCCGTGAAGGAGCACACTACTTCAGCATAGGCATATCGAGCTCTGATTCAGAATCAGTCTCGATAATTTAATTCTTGCAAGCAAGTTGAGATTTGAGAGGATATAACTGAGTATCATCTTTCATGATGTAGTCGCTGTCTTTTGGATCATATGCTGGCTTGTGCACATTAACTAGCTGAATGTTTTTAAATTGCAGCTGACTGAATAGAGATCTCATCTGAGATGATGGAATAAATTGAGGAGCTAGAGCTAGAGAAGTAGAACGTGATGAAGTTAAATGTAAAGTAGTGGCCTTTCAATAGATTGAGCTTTACTTCTAGTGCTGGCAGCAGGTTCTTACACCTTAATTAGCATAAAGTCAAAATGCTTAATTATAGGCATGAGGTTTATCAGATTCAATTTTGGGTGACCATATTGTTCTCCTAGAATATATGGTACTTAGATAGCATGAGAAATCAAGTCATCCTTTTTCTCTCTAGAAGTTGTGTAATAAAGTGGATAAACTTTATCAAAAATTTCTTGGTGAGATGACTTGACTATTCAAGAAGTCCATTCAACAGAACATACTTTATAATTCTCACTATCTTGATGAACCCAGTAAGAACTAAAGTTATCTTCACCAGAATCATGTTCTGAGGAGTTGGCTATAACTAAGTTTATTTTAATCTGATGCACCTTGTCTATAATCTCCTGTTCTTACTTAGCAGCATCAATTATAGTCTCTTCATGAATTCTTTGGCTGATTAAAGCTCCATTCTCATGAGTGATCCTTTCTATAGGATTATGAGTAAGAACTCCTTGCCAAACTAAGTTGTAAATCTTAGCACAATAGTTGAGTCTATGACCTTCTTCTCTATAACTATAATATTCCATAAGTCCATAAGAAGCAAAGAAGCTTAGCTGGCCAGATGAAGGTACATTGCTGAATGTAGTTATGTGTAGTGGAGAGGATCATTTAAATAGAGAGAATAATAGAGAAGTCTGAACAAGAAAGGATGCTAATGGTGTATTGAGATTAGGTGATCATATAACATTAATAATATCTTTATCCATTTTCATAGTGCAATAGTAGACTTGTGCATATTGTGCCAAAGTCACGTCTATGGAATTTATCTGTGTGATGAGATCTTCTATTTCTGTAGGAGAGACTGAAGACTTCCTAAGGGATGATGAAAGCTTAGTAGGAGGAGGAATGTTATCATCTTTATTACTATTGTAGGTAATTTTCTTTAGCTTTTCTTCTTGTGAAGCTTTGAAAAACAATTCTTGCTCTTGAACTTCTTGAGGTTAGAGCTTCAAATGTCTTCATCTGAGGTAGAGTCAGTCTCTGAGTTAAATTCACTAGACCAATTTCTGTTAGAGGGATCCTCATCAGTAGAATAATTGTCAAAGTGTTCTCTCTGAAGGATAGATTCAATGATAGATTCAATCTCCTTAAAGGGGTAGGATTTTGAGCAATTCAGATTAGGATTAGAGAAAAGGAGTCAGTTCTGAATGATTGCACAAAGTTATTTTTCAATGCCTCTCTAGAAGTAAGTCAAGTATTTCTGATTGGTGATCTTGTTCTTGTGGAGAAACTATCCTATAATTATGATATATTTGTGAGTGTACTTGCACCATAAGTCCAACTGTCTCATATATTGATAATAGGTCTTCTTAATGAACAACTTGAGGTTATTCCTTTTATACCTCACATCATAGAGGTTAGCATTATAGTACATATAGAGGTCAATCTTGAGTTTGGCCTAATCAAGATCTTGAAAGCTCTTCAAGGCCTCGATGAACTCACAAACACATCGAGAACAGTACTTTATCATGCTCTAGCATTTTTTAGCTGAGGAAGTTACATTATACAAGTTGCACAACTTTTTATAACACTAGATGAAGAGTTTAACCTGAGAATACTCACCCTTAAACTTCAGTGGATGATACTTCATATTAAGGTTTGGCATAGAGGTAGGTTGTGGGGCAAAGAATGAAAAGGGATTTAGAGCAAAAGGAGGGGCGTGTTCTCTAGGAGGAGAATTCAATTCCTCAGAGTTTGACATAGTAGAAGGAGTGAAAGTAGAGATCGATGAAAAAGATGTATAGGAAGATGATATGAAAGGACTTATCATCACTATATCATATTGAACTGTTACATTGTATATGACTTCATTATTTAGATATGCATCTCACATATTGTTGGCAAATGTTATCTATATTATCTTTAACTCTCAACATTCATATAGAATATGATATACAGCTAATATAGTATTATGCAATGTATAGTTGAATATAAGATGATCTAAGATCAACCTGCTATACAAAAGGCAGCAGAACTTACTAAATGCAGATAAATTTGTTTGCAGATAATGCTCACATGCTGAATGTCCACATAATAGTTTATTTTATAGAGAGTGTGAAATGCATATCAAAATCATGAAGAAAGTGTATGAAGAAGTATCCATGATCATGACAATTATATAAACTCTTTGCATATACAACATTTACAAATAACCTTTATTTCACTGAAGAGCTACACAGAATTATACTTAATATATGTCAATATGAAGGAATGAAAGTAATAAAATACTTCTTGAAATATTTTACATTGCTCCCAAGTTTTTATACATTTGAGATATAGCTTGCAATTGATTTAATGCAATCAAATGGTCACTTATTAATGGATGTCATCTGCTACTATTGAGATACAATGATGTATGCTATTATATGAACCTGTTCTTGGTGGTGTACCACATTCCATAATTCCTCTTCAGTACAGCACTCATCAGAAGAATATTGTCTTCTATGATATAAAAATATAGTTATTGCAGTAGAAGATGAACAAGAGAAACTTGCAGTATATTAGCAGCTTAACTCCATCAAAGCAAAATATTGAGTTAAATGTTGACTTTGATTTGAAGTACAACTCTATTGTGATGGACCTGTTTATGCAAGTATTAACAAGAAATACAAGTCTATCACAATGGATACAGATCACTAATAGTGATCCATTATCTGTCATAAAGGCATTATTTTGTATTGATGAGATAAAGGAGAACTAATGATACATGATGACATTAGATATCATCTGAAAGAATGGAGACCTCTTAGATGGACATGGAGAAAAAATACAATTCTGCTTTCATGATTGTATAATTGGGAAATTGACAAAAATAAATGCGACAAATGCAATGATGACAGATACTACAAACAGAATAGAAAAAAAAAGGGCACCACCTAACCACCTACATTAACTGTGCCTAACGAACCAGTAATGAGATATAGATAATTCAATACACTATGAACAGATACTTACTCTGTAGTGCAGTCCTTCCAATGAGCCTAAAAATGCTCTAGCATCATGCCTTCTAATGCTGTCATAACATTCAAGATATCACTGTAGAAGCTACTAAAGGGATTACATTTAAACTTTATTTCCTTCAGTGGTAACTTTTTCTTTATGTCTTCCTCCCTCTTCATATAGTTCAGAAGGATGTACTTAATCTGTGGATAAAATATAAAATAAATTCTGCTCATGAAAATATGATGCTCACTACTGTAGTGACCATAGCAATGCAATGCTTGAGAGGTTGGGATTCAAAGGGGGAGATAACACCAGAGTAATGTCTGGTGTACATATTTCACAGGCCATAAGTGGTGGAATGGTGTGCCTCTATGTGCTGCTCTATTCTGTTATCAAGTTTGACCAATGAGTTTCACCAAAACTAAGTTCATAAAGTTAGGAATAATATTGCCCTACATTGTATCTGTCAGTATATTAGAGAGGAAGGTTGGATGGCAAGAACTTATGTTTATATCCATGACACCTAAGTAGAGAAATTGATTATCATCAAGAAGCAGCCTCACTCTAGCAGTGGCTTTGAATTAGATAGCAGGGTACATGTGATGCTGCTCTATAGCATCCTGGGAGGCTGTGGTCGTGGTGTTTATTTTCACCCATTCAAAGAGGCCATATCTTAGCATCAATGCCTCGTATATGGTGGGACTGTATGTAGGGTCAATGTATTCTATTGCGTCTGATTTGGCCCTTCCTCTCTTGATGATAAGAACATCACCAACCTAAACTAATGTTAGCCTTTGCAATGATGATTTTAGAGTAAATACTGAGAAACTTACTATTTTATGGAGCTACCTTTGACCCAACTCTAGAACTAAAAGGAAAATAAGCAATATTGCATATTAGAGATGCTGTCTTATGCACTAGCCTCTGGCATCAATGCCTATTATTTTCCACACCAACACCTCAGAAGGACTGGCCACTTCATGTAGCTAGAAGACATGATAAAAGGCATGTGAGAGATAACATTCAATCAGAATGAATTCCTTGTGAATGTCCTCCTCTAGCATCTCCATAAGATCAGGGTGATAAAGGAGAGGTTGAGCATGCCACCATCACCTCATGGCTCCCCTTAGCAGAGCTCCACATTGAGGCCAAGGCTGTTCACATCCCCGCACTACTTTCCATTACTACCATCACTGATGCTGCCTCTCTCTTCTCTCCCAGAGGAGGAAATCATGCTGAGTATAGTCTTCATGGATGAAGACCTGCTGATCATCATCCACTTTAAAGTTGGAAAGGCCAAGGGTGATGATGACATGGATGATGATGAGTCAGGGAAGCATATTTATCTCCCTCGACTGTTATGCAAACTCATGAATTCTATATGAGAAACAAGGCATTCAGAATGTTTGTTTATCTCTATGTTGATAAAATAATAAAATGGTATATTGTACCTTAAGATGAGCTGATCCTCTCATGCAATACATCATTCAACTATTCATTGTGAGTGATCAAGAAACTGCATTTTCTTCAAGTGGAGGCAACTGTACTCACCTCAGATGTATATCTCATTCTGTTTGGATAATTGTTGAAGTAACTTTGAAGTTGATAGTGCTCAATGGAAGATCTGAGTTGTTAACATGAAAAAGCCATAATGGTATACATTAAAATACTTATCTGTATACAGTAGTTTTGAACGCACTCCACATTGAATCACAGGGATCCCTAAATAAGTAAAAGGATATCATTGAATGTTTCAACTCATTTTGATGATAGCATCGTGATTTAGGAAAATTCTCTAGTCTTATTTTAAATATGAGCAATTATAACTCACCTCTATATATCATTATTTCAACTGCCATGACTTTCATCCTGCTCAATAATGCTCATCAGAAGCAGTTCTCTCAGCTCAATTCTGATAGCCCAGAATCCAGAGTATATTGAGGGCACTCCAACCTATGTGCTGAAATCCATCATGGATTTTGCTAAGGCAGACAAGATGGCTATTGGCCTCTGTCTCCAAGTCAAGCTAGTGGTGGAGGAAGTTTGGCAGAAAATTGGGAGAAACAGTGAGGCTGGTAGTAAGGCTAATGGCAAGGCTGATGGTGAGGCCAATAGTGATGGTAAGGTCAGAAGTGATGAAGAAGCCAATGGGGAGTTGGACATTGAACATCTACTGATTGCAGAAGCTAATAGAGAGCTATATAATGGGGATGGTCAGAAAGGAGAGGAGGCTCCCAAGGAGATCAGACCATTCAATATGAAAAAGGTGGATTCAGCCTCCAAAGACAAGGCAGGGGAAGCCAAGGCTAAAGAGACAGCAGGTCCAGAATAGCTGTCCTCATCCAAGGTGACCCAAAGGCTAAAACCTCAGCCCATGGTGAAGTTGAAGGTATGAGTGTCATGGTTTTGTATGAAGTTGGGGCTAATGAACCATTGTTATCTGACAGAAGGCATCTGCTGTATTAAGATGAAGTCCCAACTCCTGATGAGGATGATGGGGATACAGGTAATAATAAGCAACAGGTTCAGCCTAGGAAGAGGAGATGGTCAGTGATGATGACCTTGCACACGAAATGCAAAACCTCATTAGTTGAGGTGCATGAGGTCGATGAAGCACCAGAAACAAGAGAGTAAAAGATACTCTTGATGTAAGTTTTTCTTCAGTTTGAACCTGAAATTTTTTTAGACTAATCTGATATGTATGACTACACAGAATCTATCTATATCTCTCAGAAAACCCTCCAAAAAGCATTAGCTATATAGCTAAAAGAGGACGAGGCCAAAGGTAAAGACATACAGCTCGCCCATCTAGCAAGAAAATGCAAACTAATGATAAAAACAAAGTCTGATCAGGCTCCAATGCAGACTTGGCATCAGGACCAGCCAAAGGGTCAAAGACAAGAGAAGACAACTCGCTGTTGGCGATGCTCTTTCATTTTTCATAATTTTTGTGTCTGTTCTGCACTCAGCTTATAATGTACAATCAAAACACAAATAGTGATTATATTAAAAAAAAGAAAAANAAAAAAAGTTATATTACAAAAAAGAATTAAAGACAAAAGGAGTCATTGGGGAGTAAGGCTGATGTCAAAATCATTCTGCTTGTCATTGTTGATAATTGCACATGTGCTTCAAACTTTGCAGAGATTTTGGAGAAAATTGTTGGTTACAGAACTCACCTCTAACTTCTGTTGACCCAATGTGGCACAATAACTGAATGGACAGGACATCTCAAGACATTCTGAACCATCTCAAACAATGGAGAGATGATGAATTAATGAAGAAAGGAAATAAAATCGGAAAAATACTAAATTTAAGTCCAAGTGCTTCATCCTCCCATGATGCTCTGAATTTTTCGCCACACTGATTGCAGATTGGTTATTAATGCGAAGGATAGAAGGGCCCTTGACCTCATAGCCAAGTTCAGACAGCAAATGACACATCCAAACGATCTCCCTGCCCGCTTCAACTGTAGAAATGACCTCTGCTTCAGTGTTGGACTGTGCAAGTCCTTGAAGCTTGGAACTCCAACTGACAGCGCCTGTACCGATGCGAAACACATATCCACCAGTAGACCTTCCACCATCGAGACTACCGGCAAAAGTTGGCATCAAAGAAAGATGTGAATAGCTCAGGTGAGTCAGAAGGACCATAAGCGAGTTTGTAGTTCAATGTGTCTGCAGATAACAAAACAAGTGCTTGACAGCCATCCAATGAGCGATGCCAGGGCAGCAATTGAAGCAGCAGAGGGTGGAGCATGAGCGATGGCAGGGCAAGTGGACATGACCAGAAACAGCAGGGAACCAACAGCAGAGATATATGGCACTTTCTTTGTGTACTCCTTGTCTTCATCAGACTTGGCAGACATTCAAAAGAGAATCGCACTCCAGGCAGGATGGGTGCCTTGACAAGACTAGAATCGTCAAAACAATAGCACTGTGACATGTCAATGATGTATTGGCATTAGAATAGAGATAGACAATGATTGGGCCGATCCCGATGATTTCTATGCCAAGGAGTGAAGCACTGGGACCTAGATGGCGCAGACAGAAGGAGGAGGCGAGTTCTGCAATGATTTCATCTAAGATCTCTGCAGATTTGGAAGCAAATGTTCAATCATCAACAAAGACAGGCATAATGATCTTGACATTGTCCTTAGCGAAGACATAGATGCTGTTGTCCAAGTAGATGTGCTTGATGTCCATCCGCCCAAGCACGCCCTTCAGCTTGTGATACCACAGTGTGGACACTTGCTTAAGACCATAAAGTCCCTTCTTCAGTAGACACACATGATCTAGTTCTCCTCACTCAAATCCTTTAGGCTGCTCCATGTAGACTTCGATGTTGAGTGCCCCATTGGTGGAATGGAGATGTAAGTCTTCAATTGCTGAGAGAGCAGGAATGGCATGAATGGTGGCGAATTTCACAGTGGGGACAAAGGTTTCAAAATAATGAAAGCCAGGACATTGACTGAAGACTTTGACAACAAGGCGAGCCTTATAGTGCTCTAGCAGGTCATCTGTATTTCGTTTAACTTTGAAAACCCAGCGAGAACTGATCGCTTTGTGACCAGGAGGCAGTAGAATGATCTCCCAAGTGCCATTGCGACCATGAGCTCCATTTCCTCCTGTGCAGCCTTTTGCCACTCATCTGCATCAGGATGATTGAGGGCCTGCCTGTAAGACGATGGTTCTGCCTTGCTAGGGGATGCAACAAAGAGAGCATGCTCCACTTCTGCGGTCAAAGTGCCTTCAACCAATCTCTCTCCATCTGATACAACAGACTTGTCTAGTGGGCTTGACACATTGTCATCCTCAAGAACTGAAGTCGATTCTGAGGGTTTGACCTGCCACCACATCTCTGACAAGTGCTGCAGTGTAAAACAGTGGGTTCTAGATCAGATTGAAGTGGATTGACAATGGGAGGCAAAAGAGCATCAATGGGAGGAGGAGTGAGAGGAGGTGCTGTTTCTGCCAAAGCATCAACTTGTAGAGCAGGAAGATCAGGATGAGCTGGAGGCTGAGGAGGAGGAGCATACCATCCCCACCCAGAACTGGCAGTGGATCACCTTCAATGTCCAAACTGCCCAAAAGCAACACGAGTCGAGCAGAAGGAGGTGCAGGAAGATGGGTCTTGGTACCAGGGAAGTAGTGATCATCAAAATTGGCGCGTTTAGTATGATAACCTTCCTGGTCATTGGATTGTAGAATTTTCATCCCTTGTAGCCATCCGGGTAGCCAATAAACACGCACTTCTCCTTCTGCACATGCACATAGGCAGTACATCCCCAGACTCGAAGATGACTCACATTCAGCTTCCCACCATGCCAGGCCTCGTAAAGAGAGGACCATGGAGATCAGAGTGAATGAGTTCCAATGGATTAGAGAAGAAGAGCATGCAAAAGGGAGTGGATTGGCATGCAACTTGTCTGCTAGACATGGCTAGCATATGAGATCTGATTTCGCATCAGAGTCAAGTTGCAGGCCAATGACCATGTTTTCTCGCATGAAGCGCTGTATGCCAGCATGATGGTGGTGGTAAAGGCGATGATGCCAAAGGCAGGAGTCAAGAGGAAGTAGTGGCAGGTGGGCAAACTCTATAATGGGAAAAGTCAATCCTTGCAGGAAAGCGCAGTTGGAATGGTTCACAGCAGCACAGAATCAGACAGAATTATCCATGATAAAGCACATCACAGATCCTTCAATAACGCAGAGAATTTCTTTCAGCCTCTTTGTTTCCTTCCAACCAATGAAGCAAACACCACACTCCCAATCCCAGCTGAAGGAATGACATCTGGCTTGTAATTGCATAGCCAGTAATGATGGGGAGTCATATGAGATGTGGCCCCTATGTCTGCATTCCAATCAACACTAGTATCAAGCATCACATTGTAGGGAGGTGATACGAGATCGGAAGGCTGAAGGGAATGAAGACTTACACTGCCAATGAACTGCACGATGCCAGAATCAAGCTTGGGGACATCCTGAACCACGTTGGCCTGAGAGGGTTTGCCCTGAAGTTGCTGGTTAATGCGCTTAAAACACCTGTCCTCTGTGTGGCCATTTACGCCACAGAAGTCGCACTTGAACCGTTGCCTAGATCCCTTCAGCTTTTTTCCTGCTCCAGGAGTACCAGATGATGCCACAAAGGCCTGAGTGGAATGCAAAGGTAGAAGAGCCTCTAGATGATGGGTCCTAGTGATACCCTCATTCCTGAAAGCATCCTCGAGTTTAGAGCGAGTGAGATTATCGATGAGATTGAGACAAATTTGTCACAATCAGCAGACAAAGACCACAGCATCGCCATACAGAATCACAGTCCACAGGGCACAGATTCTTCAAAACTCGCATGGACTCGTGGATCCTATGAATGAGGGACTGCAAAGATTTGTCCTCCTTCTTCCTGATTGAAAATAGGTCCTCCAATGTGTTAAACCGCGATCCAGCCCGCTTCTCATTGAAATTCTACTCTAGCTTCGCCCACATCACCATGGGATCATCCTCTAAGCCATCCAAGACACCCCCTGCAGCTCTCATCCAAAGACAACACAATTGCACCTGCAGCCTTCTGCTGATTCCTCTACCACTCCAGCTTGAGCATGGCGAGACTGTCATCTAGACAAGTCTCCACACCACTAACCAAAAGCCACAGACCCTTAAGACAAAGCCAGCCACTGATGCCACAAGATAGAGATGCAAAAAAGTGGAGATGTAGTTGCAAAAATAAAATGAGTTGCGAGTTGTCAAGGCTCAGGGCCCATAACCTGTTGAGCACAGCGAAAACAGATGACTAGTAATGCTAGGAGAACAGCAATGAAATGTACATGTAGAGACTGCGGTCCAAAGTGAGCAACTGGGGGTACAGAGTGCACTTGGCTGCAGGTATTTATGCTAGAATGACTAATAGAAAGAGATATAAGAAATCTGAGACATGGAAACAATGACACAATGAGTGGGACTATGGCACAATAACTGAAGTGAAACATATGGCCAAGTCGCACCAGAAACAAGGGAACAATGGACAGGATATCTCAAGACATTCTGGACTGTCTCCAAACAATGAAGAGATGATGAATTAATTGGAGAAAGGAAATGAAATCGGAAAAATACCAATAAATGCCATAACATCAACCAAAACAACATCATGTTAAAATGTCCACTCACTCTCACTCACTCTCACTCATATACTTTCACGTGTTATACTATCGTGTGTCTCAGGTGCATACTTGATCACTTTTATGTATATTCACTTAACAATTTATATGAAAATTATTACCATTGAGGCACATTGCTCTTGCATGATGATCATAAAGGCAGAAGGGCTGAAGAAAGATGATAAGATGGATGATTATTAATAACGTAAGGAGCTGAGTATTAAAACCATCATCATGCACACTGTGCTGACTAATCTTACCTGTGAGTGTAATTCTCATATTTTTAATCATATTCATATACTGAATAAAGTTGACAGCAATTGTTTTTTTTTTAAGGCTCCAACAATGTGGTTGCATTTTTATGCAATATCTCATTTTTGATGGCTTCAAACCACAATGCGTAGTCAACATGGTGTTCTGGCATGCTGCGCTATCACCAGGACATAAAAACGTGAGGATGAGAGCAGTTCTGTATTGAACACACTCATCCATCCATCACCATTGTTTTTTATTTTATTTTTCAAGAGAATAGGATTATAGCAAAATACAACCGTAGTGCCCATGCGAATGGCGTTGGGGATTGAATAGAAATTGCATTTTGCACACCATTGTACTATGATTTTTTGTGGGTCTGTTGATAGAGAAAGACCGTATTGCTCAAATCTCAGACTGTTTTCTACTTAGCCAACATGGATGGATAGGTGACTTTGTATGATACAGGATGTAGTCAAAGAAAGAGGTCAATAGTCAATGCCAGTGGGCCAGGAATTCCCATACATCACTGGATACATCCTCGGGACTGACTTCCTTTCACTTCCTCTTTCCCTTGTACTTCCCTATTATCACAACTAGTGGCTTTTCTGGCCACTTTGACTGTGATCATGATGCATGCATGCCTGTTTACGATGTTGGGCTAGCAACAGGTGATGATGGGGTGCCTGAGATGGACTTGATGATGCTCAATTGCTAGGTGGAGAGATTGCAGTTTCTGTAACAGTTCTATCAAAGGAGCTCGCATGAATGGCTTCACCTTGATGTTTTTTGGAACATTGTCCCCGTCCTCATGATTGGTTCTGATGTATTTTGATATTGTGGCATTTGATTTGGTATTTTTCATATTTTATTTCCCTTCTTCTTTGATTCATCATCCCTCACATCTTGGATTCATTCTTTCCCTTCCTAATGTTCCTTTCAGCATAAATACCTGCTGCCAAGGCACTCTGTTCCCCCAAATGCTCTCTTTAGACTGCAGTGTCTGCATGTACACTTTGTTGTTGCTTTCTTAGCATTGATATTCATCTGTTTTCGCTGTGCTCAACAGATTATGGGCCCTGAGCCGTAATGACTCGTGACTTGTTTTGTTTTTGAAACTACAACTCCACTTTTCACATCCCTTTCCTAGGGCAATTGCTGTTTCATCGCATCCGCCATTGTCTTCATCACACCCATGCTTTCACCTTATTTTCTAATCCTCCCTATCATGGCCGACTCTTTCAAATCAGTCCTCTGTGAAATTGCTCAATAGTTGCAATTATCCCACTTGACTGAAGGAGATGAGTGGCTGGCTTCATCTCAAGTGTCTGTGGATTCTCATCAGTGGCGTGGGGACTTATCCACATGACAGCCTTGCCATGCTCAAGCTAGAGCAGTAAAGGAATCAGCAGACGGCTGCAGGTATGATTACTTTATGGATGAGAGCTACATGGGTGTTTTAGATGGCCTGAAGGATGATCTCATCACGATGTGAGCGAAGCTGGAGTCGACTTTTAATGAGAAGCAGGCTGGGTCACAGTTTAACGCCTTGGAGGACCTATTTTCGATGAGCAAGAAGGAGGACAAGTCTTTGCAATCCCTCATTCATAAGATCGACGAGGCCATATGCATTTGGAAGAATCTCCATGAGGAACTGTCTGCATGGCAATGCTGTGGTCTTTGCCTGCTAGTTTTAATGTATTTCACTTGTTTCTCAATCTCATGGACAATCTCACTCACTCTAAGCTCAAGGATGTGTACAGGAATGAGGATATCACCAGGACTCATCATTTGGAGGTGTCAAGTGCGACTTCTGTGACATAAACTGCCACATAGAGAACACAGTTCAGGATGTTCCCAAGCTTGATTTTAACATCATACAGTTGTTTGCTGGCATTGCAAGTCTTCGTTCCCTTGATCTCTCAGACTCTTATTGCCCATCCAACTCGATGCTGATGTTGATTGGAATGCAGACACAAGGGCCACATCTTATATGACTCCCCATCATCACTGGCATTCCTGTGCATCTTGCAGATTCCACAGTTATCTATTCAGCTGGGATTGGGATTGTGATGTTTGTTCCATTGGTTAGAGGGAAAGAGGCTCAAGCACTTGAATGTTTCAGTGTCCTTCATATCCCTGCCCTTTGTCACAATCTCCTGTCTGTCTTTTAACCTGACTTTCCAAAAGACATTCATTCTCTGCAGCTATTGAAGGATCTTTGATGTACTTTATCAGGGATAACTCTGTCTAGTTCTGTGCTGCTGCTGTGAACAATTTTAACTGCTTGCAAGGATCACTTGTCGCATCATAGAGTTTGCCCAACCTGCTATAATCCTTCCTTTGAACTCCTCATCTGAAGAGCCGTTTAAAGTCCATCTGCCCAAGCATTGCCCTTCAGCTTTTGATACCACACCCTGAATGCATACTTTAAACCATGAAACCCCTTCTTCAACAGATAGACATGATCTGGTTCTCCTTCTTCAAATCCTTCAAGCTACTCCATGTATCCATTTCTTGCTCTGCAGCCTTCTGCCACTCACATGCATCAGAATAACTGAAGGCCTGCCTCTCAATCAATAGTTCTGCTTTGCCAGGGGTACAACAAAGAGAACATGCTCACTTCTGCTATGAAAACAACTTCAACTATGCTTCTCCATATTATCATTAATATGCTGCACCAGACTTGCGAAGATGCTGTTGACTTTATTCATATTGTGGCATTTTTATTCTCACTTCAGATCTGACACTCATTGGAAGAGGGTCAAGCACTTTTTTAGCTATCTGCAGTCCACATTAGACTACAAACTCACCTATGATGGTCACCTATTGCACACTTCACAATTGAAGCAAGGCTCATTTGTGTGGTTAAAGCAGCATAGCCACCATAATTGAACCAACCTAACATTGTGCAATAATTTTGGCACAGAAATGCTTGCTTGCTGGGGTGCCAGATGAATCACTGTGATGGTACGCTGATGGATAGTGTGTGGATCATGATTCAGAACATGAAGAGTTCACTTGATGTTGGAAGCGTAAACAGAAGAGAACTGCTAATGTGAAAGCAGGTCAGCGTGGATAGAACATTGTAGTTGACCGGCATGTCCAGCTGGACCAGGGAGGGTTGAGCATGTCTCCCATAATCAGTGATGGAAAGATGCTTACAATTGGTACGAGAGATGCTGCACAGAAACCACAGCAGATCTTCATATGCGAACTTTTTAATAGTGAGAACGAGATGTGGGATGCAAGCATGAGGAGGGAGTTGAAGCAGAAAACACTAAAGCTGATTGATTTCTTGTAATGTACCTAATGTCTTTACAGAGGACTAGCAGAAGAGCGAAATGAGAGACCAAGACAATTAACAGTGTGCTCATACGTCAAGAGCCAAATATGTGGAAGGGCTATGAATCTGATAAAATTTATATAAGAGGAGTAAGAAGCAGAACAAATTTGAGTGCTACTTCGAGCCCACTATCACCATGTTAAAGGTATATACATTCCTGCCTCCATTCTCTATTCATGTAATTAAATAGAGATATTCTATATATTAACATATCATGGTCTTGGTCTAGGGTGAGCCATCTGAAGTCTCGCACTGATACTTTGTACGTCCATTTAATTGCCTATTTCTGAAAATTGAGGTAGAAGGATATAAATTAGGGGAAAAAACTTGCCATAACCCTTGGTGACAGGTTTGTGGAAAAGTTTGTGAAAGTAGTTAAGAGTTAGAAAGGCATAAGTCAATATATTTTACACTAGGTACAATAAATCTCACCCTTATCCAGCCCCTTATGGTCATTAAATTTAACAATGGCAAATACTATAAAGCTCCTGAGGCTGACTTTGAAGAAACCAGGTAAGTACTTTATAGATTTAATTTAATTTCTACTAATTGGGTATCTACAGTGAAGAGATTTTGACCACACCCCCAGGTGTCTATTGAGTGCCCTAGAGAAGCCCCTGCTTATGCCTAGACAACAGCAGGACAGAATATAGAAGTGATGACATCTTCATGTATTTTTAAAAGCAGGGCTTCAATGTAACATAATGCACATGAAATATGTGGAAAGGGATAGAGCATTGATATTGGAATTCCTGGCCCACTGGCATTGACCGTCAACCTCTTTTTTTAACTATATCCTGTATCATACAAAGTTACCTATCCATCCATGTTGGCTAATTAGAAACAGACTGAGATTTGTTCAAGTCAACATAGAGGACAACAGAGGACGAAATAACGTGAGAAAAAAAGCAGAGTGCGAACGTAAAATATAGTAGACAGTCTGTATGGACTACATTGCCAATCGATAAGGTGATATTGGTGGATGACAGGCATGGAGGGAGAGGAGCTTATAATGTTTGAGCAGAACACAGCTTGTAATCATTTGATGTAATTCTAGCATCTGCCTGTCATTACTATTTGTAGGAATATCAGTGAGAGTGATCTGATGGATAAGGTTACTCGACTAACCATAGCACGTTTGAGTGACTCTATTAGAAGTCCTCTATTCGCAGTCAGAGGAAATAGGAATAGCTGGCCAGTTCTGTCATAACGAATTACTCCACTCATCCAATTAGGAGCTTTTGATTGCGATGTTATATTAATGACCTTTAGGGAGAGACCTTCTTGATGCCTGAAGCAT
Organism: Bondarzewia mesenterica; assembly: GCA_004802705.1. Classification (NCBI taxonomy): domain Eukaryota; kingdom Fungi; phylum Basidiomycota; class Agaricomycetes; order Russulales; family Bondarzewiaceae; genus Bondarzewia; species Bondarzewia mesenterica. The sequence goes on from SGPL01000231.1 coordinate 40,450, forward strand.
TTCTCCCATCAAGGCACCTTGCAGAGAAGTTCTTCTACAAAAATGAAGCCAAGGTCGACCTGCCGATTATGGATTGTGACTTGGAAGTGAAGCTCCTGCTTGTCATCGACCGTGAGGTAATGGTCAAGGTGGTCGTATATGCTCTATACACTAGCTTGAATCCATTTGCACCCAGGTTTGTCCAAGACATTGAAACCAAGAGCGTGAAGGCCAGCAAATGCACCTAGGCCAGGATTTTTTGATATCCAATAGGAGATACTTGCTGCTGTAGGTGGCTCACAGATCTAGAGCAAAACAAGGTTGTTGGCAAATTGTAGTTGAGTAAGACCACGTTGAAAGCCCGGGAGGTTTGGGTGAGCATGGAGAAAGTCCAAGACATATTGGAAAGAAGGACAATCATCAGAATAGGTAAGTGGATTTTGATGGGCAAGCGGCCCAAGCAGATTGATCCAAGCAGACTGGACATCATCGGTCTAGAAAGGATGGAACTTCTCCTCAATTGTTTTCAGCTGTCCATACCATTCACCTTTTTCTGTAATCGTTGGCTGAAGTGCGAGAGAATTTGAAGACTGTCCCCAAATAGACATATTTCCATACCTCGGATTTGTTCTTGATGCAGCAGCAGCAGCATGATCATCTCTAGCCTTCATGTATACCTGAACGCATTCTTGAAGAGATGAAAACATCATGCTTCTACTTCTGGCAAAGATGCTTGTCTTGCTTCCTTGTTCAGTTGACATATGAGATAGGAGCTAAGATGCTCCCAGCCACCCAGTCATTTTCTCTGCAGGGAAGACATGACGCAACAGCCTGGTATAGCCATTGTCAGCGTGAACAAGATCAAAATGATATATGTCTCCAATAACCCTTTGGCCTGTTGTGATGTGCATGCCCTGGATAATACGATATAGATGAGGATCACCAGAGACATCGCCAAGATACCGACGAGCATTCAGAGCCTCTCAGATGATAACTTCGAGCTGGCCAAAGAATGGTGCATCAGGGATGTGGATCAGTATTTGTAAGGACAGCAGCCCATGAGAAGGTTGGATGGTTGATAGGGCTAAAAGCTTCTGAGCATTGAGAACTTTCATAGGTTGTATGCGCTTGATTGACTTGTTTGATTTTTAGGAAGGAACAGACCTTGCCAGGCTGAGAGACTTGTCAAGTCCACTAGAGCACCACTATCTGGATCCTTCAAAATCTTTCTCTGGAGGTCCTTCTCATTTGAGTAGTCTCGTGCGAAGAGCTTACTTGGACTTGATAGGAATGGCCTGATGTCATTAAAGATGAAAATGGCATTGTCGCCACCAAAGACATTGAGAAGAAGATTCAAGATGCAAGCTCGATTGATACAGCGGGCTTTAATGATCACAAAATTATTTTTGGCATGGCAGTCTTTTCCTTTATTGAAAAGCTGTCATCCAGCACAGACAAGGGTCCTTCAAGAAGAGCCTGATCAACAAAGCCTAGAAAGCAGCATTGGGCAATCCTGTACTGATTTCCAAGCTTTAAGGAGATGCTTTTCTCCTTGATCTCAGGAAGATGGAGATTGTGGAATGAATTTCCTGGCTGAAACTGTAACAGAAGAAATTCTCCAGGTATTTTACGAAGTTTGTTAAGGGTGTCTTCCACTTTTTTGATCAAGCTTTTTTGATCTGAGATATATTGGACATAGGCGATGATCTGTTTGACGAGATTCACCAGAGTTGGATACTCTTTTTGCACTACATTAAATCCACCATCTTCATGCTTCTAGAAAAGAGCTGCAGTGAGCTCAGCACCTGTTTTTCGGTACCAGCGATATATCACCAAAAGAGCACGACAGGCTTCCCATATGGAAGCCTCCTTCAGAGTATCAAAGATGGCATTATTAAGAAGCAGGGTTGGAATGAGTTGAGCAGCTGTAGAAGCTGGTGTATAGTCAACATTATGCTAGTGTCTGACCAGGATTCAAATGAAAGATTAGAAATTTGAGCATTCAGTATGGTCTGGCATGTGATAGTCTCATGTAGCTGTTGAGATCGATGTGCAACTATTCTATTGCAGAGATCTAAGAAGCAGAATCCTGGAGCATGTTCAATTTGGCCTCAAACACTGGCTCTGATAGAAATGTATTCAAAGCCTCAACCGCCCTGCCTATACTGCTAAGCCATATAGGAGACTCACTTTGGCCTTCTTTTTTGCTGGCATCCACAAAGTCCTTGTCCTTAGGGTCTTCTATGTCGGACAAGTTATCCTCAATGTCATCAAGGGCATCTAATGGAGCAATCACATGATAAAGAAATGGATTTTTAGCCCTCTATTTTTCAAATTCCTCAAGGATTTTGCTGGCATGACTGTGTAGCATAGAAAAAAAGAAGATTAGAAACCAATTATATCAACATCTTCAGAAATTGCATACATGAGATAACTCGCTGGTAGCTACTTGTTATCTTCTGGCCCATAACCAACCCAACGAATATGGTAGAGCACAAGAACAGGCTATAAGCGATGTTAGAATTCTCTGAACTTGAAGGATCATACTAAAGTTGTTACATACATCAAAGGATAGAATACTCTGAACCTCGTACTCATCTTCAATGTCCTGATCTTTAGACAGTCTCTGACTCCAACTATGCTCACTTAGGTTAATGGTGTCAAGGTCCATAGGTCCAGGGATAGATGATATCGAAGCAGTACGCAGGTGCTTATATGGCAACTCCTCTAGATACTCTTTTGTATCCATGAGATCTGATAGGGGAGAGAAACTCCTACACTACTTGAGTTCTGATCCAGATTGAGAAACTGTCTCAGAGATATCATCCAGCTTATATAACTCTGTTATTTCTAGCTTTATATCTTCCTTAATAGTGAGTGGTGGTGACTTTAGAGATGTAGGATTTGTCGTAAATGTTCAGAAAAAAGAACGATCGCCAGTAGTACTGTTATCTTGAGACTGTCCAGGAGCATTCTTCTTCACATGTTGTTCTCCAGCTCCCACACCATTGGAAAAAGTATAGATTGCCTGTGAAGATAGACTCCTGCATCTTAAAAAAATTCTGCTTTCTGGATCCTCATGAAATATTCCTGACTGATGAGATGGTGACACTGAACTCTTGCACACATCTTGTTAACAAATCCAACATGATGAATGAGATAGAAGGGAGCCTTTTCACAACGCTGGAAGATGCCTTCTTCAGCTTGATATGTTGATCCCTGTAGGACCATGTCTAAATTGATTGTTAGGCCAGCAAGCTAGGTTTGATTATAGAACTGGTAGGCCATCTTTCAAGCCAAATGGTTGTGGAAAGCTCAGGCATTGCCCAGAATAGCATTCCTATGCTCTCTGAAGTTAAGAGTTGTTACTTTATAAGGAGCCGGTGCACCATCATTGCCAAATGATACCATATGTGTGATCAACATCGATGCATTACAGGTGCAGGCCACTTTGCTTGGGTAGCTGATAAATGTAACATGACTGATAACTTAGAGTGCCTGCTGATTTACCGCTTCTAGGATACCTTCTTGCCACTCTTTCAAGACGTCTTCCTTCACAGTTGGCGAAAAGCTAGGTGAAGATCATTTCCTTTGAACATGACCCAGAGGATGCTAATGCTTGCTTCACGGATGTACAATCCAGGATGAGCAAGAAGAAAGGGTCCAGGGTCGCTGTCTATAACTAAAGTTAGCTATTTGTATCATGGAAGATAATTCCAAACATACCTGGGGGAAGTCTAAGAACCATAGTCATAAGTGTCCACCAGTCTAGAAAATCATTGACATCTACATGGAATCCTCCTTGCAAACTACTGATAGTCTCGGCGAGGTCACCGTCAAGGTTCTCAGAAGAGACATTCATCTGCAAACCTGTATTATTTGACTCCAAGCCTCCAAATCCAATGATATTGTTATCCAAGGCCAGCCACTCTAAAGCTTCCCATTCTTGTGCCAAAAGCACCTTTGGCATGATTCAGTGATAGAGCTCCTGCAAGCAGCAATTAACTGAATAAATGGCCTCTAGAGCATCAGGTGTAGTGGCTTGAGCAGCTGGCATGACTGTCCCTAAACTATGACCTTTGCTAACAGTTGCTGCAAGATTGTATAAGCCATCGTATGGAGCTTCTGAAATAGGTGGTGAAGATCGATCATTCTATTTTAGTCCTTGAAGCTCAAAGATGGGAGGAAAGATTTGTTCTCTGATTGCATTGTACTGTCCTTTCCAGGTCAACTCCTGTAGCTCATTTGCTAACTCCTTGATCCTTGATCCATCCACATAATATGAGAGGGAGTCTAGTGTATGTTGACAAGCAACAGTCAGCAGTCTATCTGGATCCCCATCTATACGCAGTATGAATAGAATCTCAGCAAGCATCTGTAACATTCCAGGAATAAGCTCAGAATGGAAAGTGCCATCACGATAGACTTCAGAATGAACATTTAGGGGTGTTTTGATATGAAGCAGGTGATTTTTTTCTTCTGGGAGTGATAGAGTAAAGTAATCAACAGATAAAAACCATCCTGATGCATACTGGCAATCTGGACTGGTGTTAAGTATGAATGTTTCAGCTTCTAGGTATTTATACTGATTTGGAGCTTCTAAAGCAGGTGGCAGAGAAAGACTGGTGTATGATGGTTTTGGTTGTTATGACATACAGGATTTCAGTCAGATAGGTGCCAGATCAGAGTTGGAAAAAGGAGGAGCTGTGTCAACTCCATCTAGAGTCAGGCCATAGAGATGGAAGGGTTTTTTGCGTCTTGTCCACTTTGTAGAGATACCTCAGTTTTTGGGAGACTCTGTCACATCTTTTGGATCTAACCGAGCCTTAGGGGTATTGTAAGGACCTGATGATTCTAAATAACACTTATAAGCCCTATGGGTCAATCAGAAGCCAATAATAAAACATGCCTGCATTAAGCATAGACTCAAACATGTCTGAATCCGGACTCTCACTTATAGTATAACCCTCAATAACATCAGGGATGGCTGAATCACTTTTTAGATGGAGATAGAGAAGAAAGGAGATAGTTAGCAATGCACGAAGAGTAAATGGTTTAGCCAGTTCAACTTTCATCATTTCTAAGTCAGACATAATTCAAAGTACCTAAAAATCAGGATAATCAGGATCAGACAATGAAATTATCGCTTCTAAAATATGCTCATTGCAGGAATACTGACAGGGGGAACCTTTGAGCTCAAAGGTTATAATAGTGACACAGAAGATTTGCTATAAAGCAAATAAGCCTGCAAAAATTAGAGATCTTGAAATTTTCTCACAAGAAGGGATTTATTGAGCAGCTGGAATAACCCTTTATATAGAAACTCATTCCAAATTCTTCTTGGATGCTCCTTTCAGACTGTCGGACAGACACTCAGACTGACAAAAAGTAATGGCTTGCAGGATCACACCAGACCAGAGTAGAATGTGGGCAATCCTAGAAAACAAATGAAAAATTCAAGCTAAAGACAGCAGACTCCCTATTCAGAGGCAGAATGAAGAGCAGGCTTAGCAGAAGATCCAAGTGATAAGAGGGTTCTCTGGCAGTTCAAGAGATGATGTTCTAATCGAAGCTGAAGGTTTCTGATTGACTAGCTGATTGAACTTTCTCACAAATTCAGAAATGCAGAAAAGTTGAACTTGAGGGAAAATTTAGGTTTCGACCTGTCCATGAGAAAGTCAGCCACCAGAAAAGAATTCGTCTTCCTAGCAATCGATAGAAGTCTCATTTTGCTATAAGTACCATTTGAATTGTGACCTGAATCATTGAAATCATGCATGTATGACCTTCAGTTTTTTTAGGCGCTGTTTCTCACAGCCCATAGGGGTTAAGCCCTCCCTTTAGCCACCTACGATATGATGCAATACACATCCAAGTCATTAGGAACTGATATGCAATAATCCATCTTATAAAGCACAAACTGGAGTGCAATGGAGCCTGAGACTACAGTATGTGTCCTACACATGATGTCATGAAATGCGAATTGGTCACTAAAGTAGCAGCTTAGCACATTGTTCTAGTTGTAGGAAAGATATTGGTCTGCAAAACTCCTCGACCTATATGAAACCCAACACATAGCAACAATTGAATGCAGAGATGAATCAGATAGGATGAGCATCTTGATATCTTTCATTGGTGACTCAATGTTGTATAAAACATGCAGGGTAGACTATGTGTACTTAATGCATACTTTATATCCAGAACTACTCCTATACATCAAGAGTAGTATCCTCAGAGATATATAGACTATATAATTGACAGAATGAAGAGCAACCTGTCCTAAGAATGGGCCTTACCGAAAGGCAGTCTATTTATAACTTAGATGTCTTTCTTAAAAACTCTTAGGAAGGGCCTACATCAGGGAAATCACCTTAGTCTCAAAAGCAAATTACCTTCCTTACTCAGTCTAATAGATCAAAATCTTTCATAAGTAGAATGCATGACAGTAATAAAACCAAACATATAGTAGTCATCACCTATTCATCAGCTTGATTGTATTTTCTGATCTTTATGCATAACTTTCATACAGAAAGTGTCAGACAGTCCTGAGAATTTTTGTACATCAGACTATGTTATCTCGCTTCACAAATTCATTCATGGTCTGTTTTTAGGGTAGATTGTGTACTTTAATACACAGTCCTTTCATGTTCTGTTTCATGGAGGATGCTTATCTCTCTTTAGTATAGCATTTGAAATGTCTATCTTTTTGTCTTACTCAGAGTTGGCCAATGATGAACAATACCAATCTAATTGTATAATGTCAAACAATCTGTCTTGCTGACAGTTGATGAACAGGCCAGAAAATCATCGCCATGAGCATAAGAGTAGCCCTTGACTTCCCTCAGATATGAAATTAAAGAAGCCTGCACAGTTTTAGAAATATAGATATCGAGATCATTCAACACTGAATCCTCTGACTTAATGAATGCAAGAGCTAATGAACTAGATATGACTGAGTGGGAAGACCAAAGCACATCTCTGAAACTATTTGGTTCGTCAATAAATTTGCTCAACTATATCCAAAATTCATGCAAAATATCATGCTAAATCTACAACGACCAAAGACATCCATGAAGTCATGTAGGTAATGAGATTCTTCAATGGCGAATTGTTGAACATTGAAAATATAATGTTGAATCATGAATGTGTAAATTTTTACAATATCGATGTAAGTAGAATGAAAACAGAACCACAAAAACATATTGCATAAATGAGACACCTTGGGAAGAATGATTGACATTGAACCACGAACCCCTTGAAAGACCAACCTTTGCAGTCTTATATCTAACACTGGATAGATGATGTTATGAAAAGTTAGAAGTAATAACTATCTTAACAACACATGCAAGCAAGGTATCTGCAGATCCAGTCAGCACTCCCTCCATCTATAGTTGGCTCATCTCAGTTGACCGCGCCTCTTGCTAGTTTTAAACAATCTCCGCTGCCAACACCTCCAGCAAGTACACGGAATTTGTTGGAGGAGAACCCTGTCTCCTTACGGGAGGATGCAATGCCCTCCCTCGCTAAGCAGCAGGATTCACTGCTTGGACTAGTGCTAGGGGGGCTTTTTCTGATCTCCTCTATTGATAGAATCAAGCACTTTTTAAGGGATGCCCATGCTTCTAACTCACCATTTATTAAAGAAGTATGTATCCTTACATAAGTTTTGTTTATTTTTCACTGCTGAATTTTCTTATGTAGACATTCGAGGGCATATCTCTAAACAATATGGAGGAATTGTCCACAGAGCTGGAGAAAGCAGGGATTAGGTACGTGATTGATTATATCTTATACACCAGAGAGACTGATCTCAGGCTAATCATAGAATATACTCAGTCCGCCACACACGAATTTGGTGTCAAGGACCTTTGCGACATCATAAGCGAGGGGACAAAGCTTTAGACACTGCAATCAGGATATATGTAGAAGTGTTCCATAATTTATCTGTGGACATGGTCGATAGTGAGGGAGAAATGTCTGGGGAGCAAACTGCTGATGGCGGTCTCATGCAGATCAAGCCCAGCACAGAGCCAATCATCATACCGATAGGATTGCATCAGTCATGTTAAGTCGATAGCAGTTTGTCAGACATTTTAAATTGGTGTCTAAGAGGCAGTGATTGAGCACATAAATAACGAAAATAGTAAACTGAAGATAATACCTCACTTATAGCTGCCCAGCTAGTTTTACTATCTCCTACAATATTAGCAAAATAAAAATGATCTAATCAGCTGATTCAATTTCGCTATGTACATAGTGAAATTTTACTACACATTAGATTACAGTAGTATTATAGTTTTTACTTCACTAACCGCTTTGTAGTGAAATTCCATTGCATTCTAAGTCTAGGTGCTCTATGTTTTTTTCCTATATTTTTCCTATTTTCTTTATATATTTTTGTATATGTTTTTATTTTTATTTATTTTTTATTTTATATATATATATTTCTATATGTTTTTTTTTATGTTTTTATTTTTTATTTTTTATATAACGAGATCTATATATTGTTGAGTGTAATAGATAAGCCAATAAAAATGAAATTATATTTAATTATATATATTAAGAGATAGAATAAAAGCTTAATATACTACTGATAGCATTATTATGAGAAAAGATATAATTTTATCATGTTTAGTATAATGTATAAAAGTTCTTGATATAAAGACATAATTTAAAAACAGAATCAAAATCAGTACTGAGATATTGCTCTTGATTGTTATAAGCTAAAAATAGATTATA